>LUCH01000132.1:397264-410544 GCA_013368495.1 Paragonimus heterotremus | reverse complement strand
CAATGTAAAATTCAAGCACATACTCACAAAAACAATCGACGCTTTTCTCATTAGATGTGGCATTCCTTGATGCAGAAGAAGGTAAATTTTTCATATTACAGAAAGATGGTATTTTCGCTGTTTACTCCACCTATCAAAACATTTTGGAATTGTGTATTACAAAAGTGGCGAGCTAATTAATACATAATGTAAGATAGTTTTATTAAAATACCATTTTGTTTCAGCGTATGTTAAGTTGAAAAAAGGTGAGCGTGATTACTGTTAGTGAAGGATTTCTAATCTGCTCTCCAAAATCCTTTCGCTGTTTAGAGTTAACAACGAAGTGTAGAACGATACTCTCGAATTTTCAATTACCAAAAAATATTTATCAGTGTTTCAGCAACTTCAAAAATTCTTTAACTTAGCAGAGCTTTTGGAAACAACAGCGTGCACATGGTTCATACTCCGGTGGGATGCCTCTGACATTTACATAAATTCGACGGTTGGTTCTCTTATAACCAGTGCGTGAAACTTAGGTATTTCGGCAATTACAGATGTATCAGGGTGTACTACTATTCATGGAAGATATAAATAATTCTCTTCTGTGATCTTCAGACGATCATACTGCGCACAATCCTGCTGAATGTAAACCCGTACGCACAGAGAAACTGAAGTATTACTAGAAACACTCGGAATCGACTGCTCTTAGTTATGAAGCTGTTTGAACACTTTCGGATAAAACGGACAAACCTATTTACAAAATACAAATTATAATTTTGTGATCTGGATGAGTAGGTTTGATGCGTATTTTTTATCCAGGTTACATTTCAACTAATCGTACGACCTCCAAAAGTTTGGTGGAATTTGAGTGAAAACGAAAAGCATAGTGATATAAAAGTGAATTTCCTTTTTCACTTCAGACAACCGTAAAAGTGAGTCGGTGTTCTTCGTGTTCAGTCACATTGATTTTTGCGTCAAAATGGCAAAACGCTAAGTTCGGTGGCTGATGGCTGTCTGTTTGGCAGTGAGTCACTGGACATGCAGGCCAGTTTATTATGCAATATTCGGAGTATACAACTGCAAAACACCGATAAAGTAGTTCAGGACAATCGGGTTAAATCTTTCTCATAAACGCGGATTCGTCAATTGCACCTTTACCAACAAGGCATCCTAACCCGAAAATTAACTGTGACCAAGTTTTTGGGTGAAATTTCGGGGAGCGTAAGGCCAGGAACATTACAAGTGCCATTCATAGAAACTTGGTACCATAAAGAAGAATCACTCATGGTTCCCGGTACCAGTTCACAAAAATTGGATCCGGCGGAACGAACAATTGTTTCGCGCTTCATAGAATAGTGAACATACCAAAGCCGAGCGCCAGTTGTTCGTCTATTAATGGCCAGTGGGTTAGAAAAAATTTTCCAAAATCATTTTATTCAAGACCGGATATTTTATGGAGTTTTACATCATGCAAGAGCTCCATTTTGTTTGAAAGATATTCAAGTTGCATGAATTAACTTGATGTATGTATATAACTTTTATGGTCTTTACATTACCGTAATGGCGGGAACCAGTTTCTTCTTCAGATAAGTTCAAAATTCCTCTCTGAATGTGTGCCCGACTCATTGCAGACTTATGGAACAACCAGTCCTCTAATGACTGGAATTATTCTTAGCCAGACAACCGTGACTTACCCTGGTAAAATGTACGGACCAAGTGAACATTACGTTGTTTTTGTCAGTGCTGACTTCAGTAAACGTAGATTTATTCCGTGCGTTCAAATAAAACTGTTTGCTACCCTCTCATTGTTCTGACAGAGCTGAAGCTTTACACCGTCTGACAAACAAAAATTATTTTTAGTGTTTTGCGATTTCGATTTGCTTTGGTAATTTTCACGGTCCGTAAGAAGTGCTTACAAAATGCAACATAATCTGTCACGACAAAAGTCAATCGTTAGGGCTCTTTCAAGTCACATTTTAACAGTAATCTTCGAAAGAAATGCATTTTTGACCTGATCGTCTATTTCAACTTTCATAGAGCGTTTTGCGACCTTACTGACTGAACTGCAAGCAGGTCAGTACAAACCGAATGTATATTCTTGTTGAGTACAAGAAGCAATGTTCAAAACAAAAACTGGATTTTAAAAGTATAAAATACAGAATATACCAGCTAAAAATACATTTTTTCGAGTGCAGCTGTTTGTGCTCTAGTAGAAATTGTTGATATGAATTTTGTTGCGGTCGTATTGCTCTTAACTAGATAAAATTTGATGAGGTGTGCTACAACGACGAATATGTTCCAGTAAATACGTATGACGGGTGTGTTCGAGAAAAGCCGACCTGTGTTTCGCGACGGTTATTCGGCTGGAATTCAATAAACGATATCTGCACAACATTACGTAGTGTTAGAGGTCGTACTACAGTTGTTAAAACTGTTAGATTTCCGACTGTAAGGGAAAATTATATTTTCGACCAAACAAGTTTTTTATAACCATAACAGACTGCTGGTCTAACCACCAGCCAGCGATGTAACGGGTATTTTGGCAAGGATGTCTGATCCAGTTTTCGGTGAATCAACGTGAGATAAGGTAATTATGTGGCTACTATAGAACGCATCAAGACGTTGCTTAGGATCATTTAATGGTAAATTTGCGTGTCTACTTGTATATCTCGAATGACCCAGCACATCTCTAGTAGGTTTCACTAATACAGCTTTACAACGTTGATCGGCGTTTGTGGTTGTCGAATATGCTCCCAGACAGAGTTGGCCACAAATCCGTTGCAATTTGTTTAACTGACAAGTTAATTGTCACGGAAATCCGAACACGAAAGGCATAATGTTTTGTCAACTCAGCGAAATTAGTGATCTGTTTATCATCACCATTGTCAGTGTTTCCTGAACATGTTTGTCGAAACAATACTACAAAACACTTGATGTACTGAAATAAAAGCATCCAAGAAACGTAGTGCTAGTCATCCATTCGCCAGAAAACACAAGCCTTCCAAAATTTTACCTCAGGTTTGCATCAGATATTCACGTTTCTTATATTTGCAGGTTAATGAGATAAAAGGCAGAATTCAACTTTGGAATATCACGAACGGCTTTGCCAGATAACACAAGAAAACTAATACCAATTAATATCGGTGCAAAGATTCATAAAAGCACCGAGTAGCAACTAAATATCATATGCGTTGAATTAATGAACACAAAGTAGCTTCTGGGTAAATACTTCGGTTGATATATTATTATTATTAGCAATATTTTTATATCGACATATTTTGGAAAATTGCATCTTTGCTAAAATAAATATTTGATAAACATAACGAAATGTCGGGATTATATTTTCCTAACACTCGTTTTTATTGTCATTCAACGGTAGCTACTTCGATCCATTAACAAGCTTACTCTCAATATAGCATACTTTATCATTCAACTTACAAAATTTTGCTGGACCAACTGGGAGATTGTGCTCAAAAGAGCAAGCCATATCCAGGTTGATAAATCATTCAGCTCCCTTAGCTGAAGCAGTGAACCACTGGTTCAGCTAAGTACAAAAAGAATGGTAGCTACCGTAAGTATGTTGCATAAATGCTGGTAGGTGTTGAAATGGTATGTTCTTCTGGTCAAACTTCATACAACTTAGAAAAATTATAGGCGTGAAATAACATATTGATGTTGTAGTGACAGCTTTTACAAGAAACTCATAATTCGTTATTTTGTAGCTAAGGACTCGATAAGAAGTTGTAAGTGCATTTAGTTTTATGTTCTTTTTTGTGAAACCTATTAGTATTTGGGACTATTTCCAATCTGCTTGATTGTCTGAACTTAAATCGAAGCTAATACACCATAACAATTTAGCAGGACATCGAGTGTAAACAAAAACGCTGTACCAGGCTTGACTTTGGAGCCAAAATCAGAGAAACGGCAAAAACGACACGCTCAGTAATGATACTCAGAAGTGTTCGTTTGACTCTCAGTACAAACAAGATACTGGTCGGAAAGGAAAACACGTAAGGCCTTCGTGTAGGCAGTTAGCAGCTGTAGCGATGTTAACGGGATAACAAGTAAACGAGGGTGGGTAAGCGTCTTTTTAAGGGATAGAGAGAAAATCATTTGGGTGAAAGTTGATAACTTGATGAAAAATAATCGGCAAACGCAAAGCCCATTACTGACAAGGTAGCAATTTATACGGAAGAACAGAAACACAAAAACGAAAGAAAATTTCAAATTTAACTAGTCAGACGAATCACACGCGGACAGTCGAACTGAGGTGAAAAACTGCCTGGGCACTACAGGGGATTCAGCTGGTTGATCAGAAGTAATTAACAGTGAATTTTTATGTTGATGAATTGAACATCACATACGATTCAGCACAACATTTGTGGTCTCATAGGTAGACGCAGAGAACCATTTTTAAACAGAGGCACCACACCTGATTTTTTTCTTGTTAGGGCCCGTCGATAACTCATATCCTTGTCATGCAAAGAGTAAACCACCGGCCAAGCATTAATGAACTGACCATGTTGACCACTATGCCACTGATGTAACAACTAAACCATCACGTGAAAACGCTTAGCCACATTCGCCGGTTGAAGTCAGTGGCGCAATGGTCATTAATTTTTATAGCAGTGCGTGACACTCGTTTGAGTAGTTGACGGTTATTCTGTGAATAAGTAAAACGGATTTTCAACCATGTGGTTGAATTGCTAATATACAGATCAACGTGTAACTTCCTCAGTTGACTTGATTTAATTTCGGACTAAATTGCAGCCTAGTTAAAGTTAGCTTACATTTTGTACAGAAATGGGTCTAATAAATGATACTCGTTCTCTGATGGTGCTTATCAACACATTTGTTTACTTCATCATTTCGCCTTATTTAGTGTTACCACAAAACGTACGTCCCGCAAATCATGAGAGTTCTTTGAACCGCGTATTCTTGTGGTATCCTGGGTAGAACTATTGAATGTTTGAAAAGAAACAAGTATTTGAGTGTGAGAAAACAACTTAAGTAGTCAGTACAGTTACTGTGTAGTTAATAAGATTACCGTTGTTGATGTCATTGATTATTTTAATAACAAAATCAACACTGAATCTTTCCATTCAAAACTGCTGATAATATTTCATAATGTTAATACTGATTTGTTGGCGATCACTTGGTAGATTAGGGCAGTTTGCTGCGCTGGTTACTACAAAACCCAGGACATATGGGATGTCTTGTTTCAGGCCGTCTTCATTACGTAAACAGTTTGGAAGAACCGAACCTTCCGATGATTTTCACTTATTTTTTCGAGAAAAGCGCTTAATTTGATTCACAATACAATCTATGTATTATCACATAGTGGTTGAATGCTAACAATGGCGTTTCGCTCAACACTATCTAAGTTCCATTTTGTTACTGTGCATAGTTTGTTCCACTCACCGCATGAAAAAAAAATGTGGGTCACATGTCTTGTTTTTCCTTCAGAACAAGTAATCAATGTGCAAATGTAGGTGGACGTATATTTGGATATTTTTATGATTCATGGTTTACATGACGTTATAAACTCTTGTCATGGTTGGTTCCCAACACCGGAATGGTAGTTTAACGTAACCTAATACTTTGACGTTTAATCCAGTCCCATGATCTCCGTCACCATGATTAGTAACGGGGAAATCATCTAGAGATAGTAGATGCGCAAGCTGACAAATGTTCATCATTGTGTGTCAAGAGATCCGAATTAAAAATTAGGTACGGTCGCATACGCAGTTGTCTAAATGTTGATTCAAAATGTAACTCTTGAACTTTATTTCTAAAAACAGTTGCCCCATAATTATTGTTATCGTGGCCAGAAGAATTATTCAGTGTGTTACGTTTTATTTTGATCAAAGCAACATAATAGTGCTCAAGGCTTACAATTGTAAACCAAGATAATTTTCCAGGTCAAAAATGGACACAGATTCACTTGTTTAGTTGCTCGATAAATCTTGTAACTAAATTAAGTATAATTCACTTATATCTGAAGCATTAAAGAGCCTCGGGGGCAAAACGTAAACTTGTGATTATGCTTACGAATGATGGAGAGTTACCCCAACCGACTAAATTTATTAGTGGATGATAGTGTTTTGATGGCTGCCTAAATTATCTAACGACTGATCGCTGTTCTCATACTTTCTTTTGTTTCCTCTTCAGCTCTGGCATCGACATCTTTACGGTTATTTATTTTAACAATAAATTATTACGAAACGACAGGAAAACTCATTTTAGACGAAACCATTTTTCCAAGGTGATACAGATCTGCCTCGACAGCGTCACATTATTAACATTGCGGTAAAATCTTCCAAGTGGAATTCCACAAGAGGTTTTGTAAACAACAGGATGATATACGTACTAGACGCAAGTCAGGACATACGGTCCAGAATACAAATGTGTAACATTATCATACAGATCCCAGATTGAATTTGGATTAAATTTCATGGATTTGGATTATTTCAAACCAAAAAATCAATAGCAGTCCTTGCATTCAGAAAAATCGTTCGGCCAGCCCACTTAGCAAGGAGGCACAAGACTCAAGTTTCGTCCTTATATGAGCTCATTAGTCGAAGTTCGCATTCCGACCATCGAGTTTGTGAGACTAGCGTGTTAACCACAACGCTAGAAACCCCGCATTAGACGTTCTACCACAACTTTTTGTGAATAATGTACAGACTGCCCAATCATCTCGATTAGAGGCATAGTAACTGTTTTATTAACTCCAGTCGATAACCCCGCGGTCAGGAATTTCTCTGGCAGGCTAAAGTCAAGGACTTCATTAGATCAACCGAACGAGATATGTAGTTTAGACCGAATTTCGACGATATAAGTTATTTCAAATTGAACACCACCCACTTGAATACACCAGTCTCATAAACACGAGGGTTGAAGTGCAAATTTCGGTCCGTACAAAACATTGTCATAAAGTATCAGACTCTTTATAATGAAGAGTCTACGAGAGTCCGAATGCCCTCGTTTACCATTTTTTCTTATACAGTTGACTAATTATGTACATCCTGTAGGATGGTTTTCACTCCTAGCACATAAAACTTCAATTTCCTTTTCAGCAAGTTTATCGTTTCATCTTTGGGATACACCGAAACGTTAACCACCTTACTGTGACTAGCGAGTAATGAGGCAGCATGAATATGCCCTATGCTCTTCATCATTGCAGTGGTCCCTGTACTCTTAGTCACAGTTGAGCTTAATCATGCCCACTGAGGTAAAATTGAGAGTTCCTTAAAAGACTACTGTGATAATTGCCGTGACCCAAGCTATCTAATATGCGGACTGTATAAACTAGCCAAGAAAAAGATTACTGTCATTTGTGTCGTTAACAGTCTTAGTGGAATTTCGGCACTAACTATCTCTTAATTACAATGCTGAATAAAAGTAGTCCTCGCATAATACACCAAAGTGTCAGTCACAGATAACGACGCACACAATGTCCAACGGTTGCAAATCAAAACATGATAAGGTCCGTCTACAAAAAAGGGAGGATATAAGCTGATAAGGAACCCGTACTATCGCAACACATACTGGGAAGTACAGTAACACATAATTTCCTCATCCCTATCCCTATGCAGTGAACTCATTTCCATTGACCTCCCACCCCGGTTATGGTTTGTCAACTTCCTTATGTCGTTGCGCAGACGGGGGTTCAAAGATCTGGGAAGAAATAGAGAGTATTAGGCATCACAAAATAGAATGGCAGCATGTTATATGTTAATACACCTGTGTAGTGTTTCGGGAATCACAATTGTGCTCGTAGTTTTACTTAGCAAAAACCCTCAGCTATCCTGTGCACAGTGCCAACAACAAAACGGGTATGCGAACAAAGCCACACTGTAATCTGTAAGTATGAATCATTGTACGCATTTACTTAATTAAGCAGCAATAACACAGTGTTCGGTCAAAACACTCGCCGCAGTTCAAGTGAGAGTCACTTTTGTTGTGGTAATGATGGTGCTTCCGATTTGAGAGCTTGGAAGTTCTTGCCTGAACCGGCACAACTGCTGGAACGTCTGAAATAAGTGGATTGAAAGAAAAAGCAGAATTTTAAAATCATATCATATCTCCTGTGTTAGACAAACTATATACGATTTGATTAACATGTTTGTGTACAGGCTGGTGATGAAGATCGCTTGGGAAAAACAATCTAACGGTTAACAACCGATGGATTTATCGGAAATGGCATTAGAAAATTGTTAAAATAAATTCGTAGTGAGATGGATGAACTGACAAACCCAAAGTCTGGTCATTCACCTTATCTGTGACCAGCAGTGTTTAGTTGCTGTCTCAAAAATTTAGTACGACGAACATTTCGAGGAAGGTCCATTATAGATAGATTTTTCGTACGCAATAAGGCATTGAACTTTTCTCACAACAGAAGAACCCGTAGATATGATAAATGGGATACAAATTTGACTGGTCAATTTGGAGATATAAAATAATAAACAGAACATAGGTAACATAGTGTTGAATTTTACCAACATTTCTGCGCAGTAAAATTTCCTATTGGATAATAAAAAATAATGTGATATCTATCAACAGTTGGTCCGGCATGAAGCGACAACTATATGCCTGACAGCTTTTAAGGGACACGAGGTACCACGAAGTGGTGATGCACGTTTCATCAAAACGTCAAAGTAATGACTGAAATTGACGTTCTCCTTCATTAAAAGAAGACATTCGAGAGATTACTAGAGGGCCTCTGAGTAAATACGTGGAAATGCACACTGACCGTGCAATTCGCAATTTGGATGCTTGAAACATTCTAAAATCGACATATTCCTTTTCATTGGCAACGTTTTTAGCGGAACAAACTTTCACATAAAATTGGAAGCATCCGGTCACCTTTAGTCAATTTAACAAAATGGAAATACATATGTTGCGGTGTTTTGTTCAACACTTCCAATCGTTTATTCAAAAATATCATTTCAAACACATGAGTAGGATGCTAATGGCGTACCGCTGAAATGTTAGCAAATAGGCGGTACAATGGAAACAGTTACATTTTTGCACGGACGGAGCCAGTGTTCGATGTAGCGTTTCGTTCGATAGTCTCAGTCGATTACTTAAAATATATTGTTTTAAACATATTAGTAGGATACGAACGGTGTACAACTGAGCGGTTACAATTTTATGAGGTAAAGAAGTCACTATTATATAAAGAAAACAATGTGAACCAGTGCAATTTCAAGCAAACGCAGCTGATGTTCGATACTTGTTCAACAAGGTCAAACTCATCCCCCAAGAGTCCAGTTGTGTTATAGTATATTGTATGATATTTCTTGTGTTCTCACATTTGCTGATGCAGACGTCGGTCCAATTTACCAAAAGAGATTTCACTGTAGCTGTAAACAAACTGATAAACAATACGTAAAGCAAGTTGGTCCGTTCAAAACCGTTTAGACTCAAATAAACCAACGTTTCTCATCTACTGTGGAAAGCAAAGCTCTGTTGTTTGAAACGTTAAAGACTAGGCCAATTGAAACCTATGCCTTCGTGCATCTGTAATACAACTTTGAACTCGAGCTGCAGGATAAAACTCCAGTGGCCTGGTACAAATTCATGTAACTGATCGATTAGGTATCAAAATCAGTACCCGTGGCAACCGACCAAATAAATCATCACTTCAGTGTGTTAGAGTTATGTTTGAACGAAACCAGATTGATGAGACTACTGTATACGAAGAACCCGTTCTGTTGTTTAATGTCAACGATGGTACGAAACAGGAGTCTCGAAACCAGGAACAATTTACAAAGATGATTAAATTAAGGTCATAAATGGGTTTTCGCTGGCCTCTTTTTTGTTTTACTTAAAATTTCTTCCAAAGTAAACAACTTTTTTGATTATCTTCTCAACTAGATTTATATGGACCAAAGCCCATGAAACCTTGATTCTCTGTTATCGAAACTTGCCATTGTAACATGCTAGTCGGCCGTCTTTACACTGATTGTCCGCTACACTTACGGACCAACCCTGGGGCAAACAGGAGACACCAGGGAACAGCGTTCTTCCGCATTAGAGATTCTAACGAGTCCTATAAAAGGAAACAACAAGAAACAAGTATCAGCCAAAGGCCCAGTAAGCCATACACACGACTTACACAAACGAAAACTAAACAGGGGTCGACAACACAGAAGCACGCCCCGATACACAATTCAAATTCAACCTGTGCGCGCTCGCTGGTTTCGACCGCACGTTGCACCATCTCCATGACTACTACGATTGCCAGTACGTCCCCTAGAGGCTTAGGTGATGTACCGAAGAAAGACAGACGTCCAGTTTCGTGTATTTCAAGCTTTCATAATTCAACACAGCACGGCCTTGCCCAGTTGTTTATTGGGCTGTTACTGATTATCGCCAATATTTTTTAATTCTCATCTCACAGTTATATCTAACTACTGTAAATTAAAATGTACTTACCACATTAACGAATCGCTTTCCAATTTCTCAACGGTTGTGGCTTTTTGTAGAAGGAAGGTTTCTTTTGCGTATTCTTGGAGCGTTCAACTTCGATGGGTGTGTTTGATCAACCTTTGAAAGTCAAACACCGCTGGTTCTACCTGTATGTTCCCTGTCCTGCTGACCTCCATACGTGTACATTTGAACATTTCCTGTCTGGCGTTTAACCACCGAAAGGGAGAACATTTGAGTAAGAGCAAGCTAGGATCTGTTAGTAAGAGTGCCGTTTGACATGCGGCGTCCAATAATTGCCGTACTAGTCGCAAGCCGATGTAATATCAGTTGGGACGACGTCAACTAGATTAGGCCAAGGTTAATTGGTCATACTTGTCCCCAAATAGACCATGATGTTTCATACGCAGCAGGCTACATTGAGAGATAGGGATGACCCCCAATCTTTCTGTCCTTTGATGTGAAAATTACTCCAAGTATCTTGGTACACGTTATAAACTGGAAGATAGGAAGAGTTGCTTGTTGTCGGTTCGATGCGCGTAGCCGCCTTTGTCCGTCTGTATTTTTGTTAAATCATTTGCATCAGATCACACATGTTGTGAGCTTTGTCACATTCTTAACAGTTGAATATGTGTCATGTGGAGGTTTACCGGATAATTAAAAGTTCATTGGAAATGAGCACTCCGTCTCTCATGCATTCGTATTTTCTGTTCATATCTGGTTTCATTTTGCGTATACCTCAAGGCTAACGACTTAGTGCAAGTATGCACTAAAACACCGACGGTTACAGACAAAAACATGGCATCATGTGGCCTTTAACTGGAACATTCTTCAAGTGCAAACCGCCAGTCGGGCATGTCACCCTTCTAGCACAGTGAGAACTGGAAGGTACTCACTGGGTTCGATTGGTCTTGTAAACTGACCGAAAATGTTGCGCGTCATCCGCACGGCGTTCAAACTTTCATCACAGCGGGTTCGCCACTGGACGTTCTGTGTTGTTATACAGCAGCAATTAGTGTTGAAGATATTAATTTTCCGACTGGAAGTTGAAAGCTGTAACGTGTAGTAGACGGAAATGCTTATGAAGACTCAAATATGAAGACAAACAACTTCGATAAAGTTAACAGTGGTAAACAGAAGAAATGGTGTTAAGAAGATAAGTAGCTGTACAGTTTCTGATAAAGACTACAGCCGGAGTACTGATGGTTGATTGAATGACCTAACAGATTATAACACGTCCAAAAGTGCCTCAAACCAACACCTGTATGAGATAGTTTCAAAACCTTCTACTATGGTGACAGCTACCACTTATTGCGGCCATCTATTCCACGTACTTAAGACCCCAAACTTTGGAATATCGTGTCTTTACCGTCAGCAAAGTCCCAACATTCTTTAAAGTCAACAATTCACCACTAAGATTCTTCCCCAAAAAAAGTGCAAATCTAGGGAGATATGCTGTCCTTCAACCCGCATCTTTCATTCAAGGACCCATCTTGTTCCTATGACTTTCTTAAATTCCATAAGCTCGAAATTTGTCTTGCACCTTTCAAGTAGAACGTATTGCTCTTAGTTTCTCTATGAAAAATCTGGTCATAATATCGCTTCCTACTGCGGTTCTTAAGTGCTTAAAAACGGCCGGCAAAAGGAATAAACTCACGTTCATCAACAAAATTGCAACCGACATCTCGAAACGGACGTGATACTTAAAATTACTGTCGCATTGAAAGGATCAGACAGTCTGCGTGTTGAACTCCTGAAAACTCTCGCACCAAAGGGTACTAATATAAGCCCGATACTTTATATACCAGTAGACATAGCTGAAAGCAAAAAAAGTCTACCGTCTACTCTTCTTCAACTTCAGTAGTGATTTGTTGGCAAAACACCATATCTATTGCCAGGCACCTATCAAATCCAAAACATAAATTGAGCTGAGAAAAATTCTGTAGAACAGATTTCATCATGAGCTAGAATGCCAAACTGTATGCCAACAAAATCCACGTCTCTAACTGTGTTGCAGGAAACACGTCTAAACAGAGTACATTACTGCGCCTTCGTTATTCGCATGACGTAAACTCCTCATCTGTTACAGTGTTAATGGATGACTACGGAACATAAATGGGGTTCTATGTATTTGGTTCGTTTGAAAGAAACAAAAACCTCAGTTTTTGCTCTGCTGCCTGACATGTTTCGAAGTTCCAAGTGACCAACAACAGCATTAATAAATAGGCGATAATTTATTTAACTGAAACAGTTGTTAACTAGGTAGGGTCGGGAAACTAAGTGATAGATGGAGTTACTAATACATTAACAAGAAAGAGGTTTGACAACATACATGATTATTTTTAAGCAACTAATCGCTAACCTACGGCGGCAACATTCAGATCTAAACAGAATGAGTCGAATAACACGGCGGGTGGTTAATTAGAGCCTCGCAAAAATTAGACAGCGAACCGCGTCCAACCTTGTCTAGAAGTTGTGTGACATTAAAGATGTACCATTGAATACGGCTTTCTTTGACTTCCAATGTTCAGCTACCAAAACCGTCAATCAAAACAGGGTTTCTCTCATGGATCACCTGAAATTCAACCTCTGAAGTATTTAAATAAATGTTGTCCAATGTTGCTCAACAAGGCTGACTTTTCTGGTTAAAAGTTAAAGGAAACGCAGTTTTTACTTTGATTCAATTAATGCTGTAATGTTGATGGAACGATAGCATAGGTGATGACGGGGGTTATAACTAAACACTGCAGAAGTATTGTTTATGCATCCCAGATAAAGAGTAAGCCAATGATGTTCCCGTCGGTTGACAGCTGTTAATGTTTACGGATTACTGCTAGACACATAACGGCCCTCAACCAAGTTAACGA
>LUCH01000132.1:373526-396576 GCA_013368495.1 Paragonimus heterotremus | reverse complement strand
AACAACAGCATTAATAAATAGGCGATAATTTACTCAACTGAAACAGTTGTTAACTAGGTAGGGTCGGGAAATTAAGTGAAAGATGGAGTTACCAATAAATTAACAAGAAACAGGTCTGACAAAATACATGGTTATTTTTAGGCAAATAATAGCTAACCTACGGCGGCAAAAGTTAACTCAGACAGAATGAGTTGAAGGTGGGTGGTTGATTAGAGACTCGCAAAAATTGGAAAGCGAACCGTGTCCAACCTTGTCTGGAAGTTGTGTGACATTGAAGATGTACTACTGAATACGGCTTTCTTTGACTTCCAATGTTCAGCTACCACATTCGTGAATCAAAACTCGGTTTCTGTCATGGATCACCTGAAATTCAACTTCTCAAGTATCCAAATAAATATTGTCCAATGTTGTTTAACAAGGCTGACTCTTCCGGTTAAAAGTTGAAGACAGCGCAGTTTTCACTTTGATTCAATTAATGCTGTAATGTTGATGGAACGATAGCATAGGTGATGACGGGGGTTATAACTAAACACTGCAGAAGTATTGTTTATGCATCCCAGATAAAGAGTAAGCCAATGATGTTCCCGTCGGTTGACAGCTGTTAATGTTTACGGATTACTGCTAGACACATAACGGCCCTTAACCAAGTTAACGACCTCTATCTCGAATTTGCGAGTGGATGGGAACGAAAAGTTTTAACCAACAAGACCGTGTTAGATATTTTGATGAACAAATGTAATGAAGCTATGACACCCTTGAACAGCCTGCTTCCTGTTTAGATCTCGCAACTGTACTGAAACTAAATGCTATATACAATAATCCATAAAACCAAAGATTGAACACTAACAGAAAGACGATGTATATAGAAGGAATCGACGAATAGTAAGTCGAGATATGCTCAGGTTTAAAGTTTCCACACATTAACTGAAGGTCATACTACAATAGAAAAAGTGTGAGGTCACAATGGGGATACAACTCAAAACAGATAACTCCGAAAATCGACAGAAGCCTCCATTAACTTTCAACTCTCAAGAAATCAGTGTGTAGAAGACTTGTGAGCAAAAGATAAATGGATCGCTTGTGATTTTCGAGTAAACATGTATTTTTCTGATCACACATTTTAAGCATTAGGTTTACAAGTGCACATAGGAAAGATAAAAGGTGCAGACATTATTCTTAAGAAAGTGTGAGAGACAAAAAGCTGTACAGATGCCAGAAAATTTACTACTTGACACATCCCCAGACATATCGGTTTGTTATTATACTAAAATCTTTTGATACTGAAGGATGCGATTTTATGACGAAGCATGTTATTTTGGGACAAGTTATATTCATTGTTAACGGATAGAACATCACCTTCTGAATAAGTTCGGTCGTTCTAGCAGGGAAATTAGAGTATGAATAATAGTACTTTTTGAGAATAGACAGTTTGCGAGTGCAGTGAGGCCGTGTAGAATGGTAGCAATAGTGTTTACGAGTACAATCAGCGTTGTTCACCATGTATTGTTTACGTACGATGATCATTGGAAGCAAAATAAAATGTTGTGGATTGAACATCACCCATAATTGATCACAGCTGTCGCATTCCCATAGACTTTCCAGTCGGCCCATTTCGAAAATGGCACAGTGGTAAACACGGTTGCCTCGTGAACAGCATGTCCGTGGTTCAAGTCCCGGCAGTGGCGATGATATGCACTACTGACGAGCTCTAATGAGAGCGAAACTCGAGTCTAGTGCTTCTTTTCGAAAGGAGCCGACTGTAAAGTCTATGGGAATGCGACAGCTGCGATCAATTGTGGGTGATGCTCAGTCTTTGTGAAAATCGAAATCCCCTAGTACTCATCAGACAACAATATTACTTGTCATGCGATTACTTCACACTAGACGAGTAGTTTAGATGCAACAACAGAAGATGTCTGTTAACAGTCGATTGGTTCGTGTTGTCACTAGAGACAGGATGCTCTCACCATGCACATTGGTGATTAAAAAAATCCCACGGTATTCACAGCCGCAAACTCACGGCATCTCGAATTCTTGTAAGAACCATCTATTATGAAACTAAACTTTACTGATAGCTCCAGCTAGATGAGTTTAGGGATAAGCGCGTTTCTCCACTCTTCCAACTCCATATTCGAAGTGATTGAGTGTACCGTTTCCGGGGTGATCAAGCTTGGACTGCGAATGAATGACCAGCTCAAACCTACTGTACAACTAATTATATATTAAATAATTCCTACATTTTTGATCCGTCCATCAGATTACATCGACAGTTCGGTTTAACCTCAACAGCAGAGGGTCAATACTTTTACGCAGTCACGTTTGTCATCGGTACAGCCTCACGATTAAACAAGTATCCACTCCGAAACAAATTTGTTTACAAAGGAACCACGAGCTAAATGATATCAATTTACGTGCATCCTGACAACATCTCCAACAAAAAAGTAACATAATCTTATTCCGTACCCAAAAGCAACCCATGCTACTCTGATTTTGGCGAACGCAAAGTTTTCCAATGGGGTTTGATCCCCATATTTTGTTATTATATCACAACAAACAGGCAAGCTCCCATTGGTTGCAGATACTTTGCAGAACCAGCAAAAACGAGTCCACTTGCTAATTGCAGGAGTTTTCAGTTGATGACGAATAATGGGAATATTTATAATCACTATATATTTACCGCGATAACTCGCAGCGTTCTGTCTTAACTCAACAGGTGAGGCGTTACACTTGAACAAGTGTCTACAATATTTTGTTTCACTTAACATATGTCTAAAAATAGTAGGATATACTTCGAACATAAACGCAATCTTTTAGTGATTTTGCTTTACATTAACTTAACACACAGTCATTTAAAACAGTTGATATCGCGCTGATATCGCGCTCCGCAATGACATAGAATCGAGAACGACAGCGTACGTCATTCGATGTGAACAAGTGATAATTTGCCGGTCATACTCAGTAAATACATCGTAAAACATAATCTTCGAATCTGACTCACTTGAATGCAATACACGGCAAAAACAATTAGCCCACAACCTCAACGTTGTTCGTGTTCACTCTATCACACTTCATGCATCCCTTTGTTGGTTCTCTGCTTCAGACAAACATATGCGTAACGATTAACTTACTCATGTACCTATTCAGACAATCTCTGAATGACTTAAATTGTGTGAATCTTTGTAAACAATTCATTGTCCAAGACAAGCGTTGATAAGTCGAATGAATTATAATTTTAGAAATATTTCTGCCGAAGATAACAATGAACTACGGATCAGAGTTAAAGGATAAACACAAACAATCCAATGCTGACAATCGACGTGAACAAAACACACGGAATACAATCACGGGATTAATATCATTGAAACAGCGATTAAATGCATAAAGCTTACAAATATGTATATTAAATATCGACCACAGCATATGAGGAACTTCATAAAAAATCACGCACATACTTCCAACGAAAACCACCAAGATTTCTGACCACAACATCGGTTCAACGACAAAACGGTTATCGGCTAGTTACAACAAACAGATGATGGCTCACAGTGCTAAAAGTAATAATAGTTTTTGAATAAATGAACGATGCCACTGAAAATTCATCAGAAATTCAGGCAATTTTCACATTCTTCTACAACTACGGGAACCAGGGGTTGAGGATAAATTACGTGCGTTAATCACCCAAACTGTTCAGTCGATCCCAATTAAATCTATATTTTTACCTCAACATGTCAAACGTCATGCTACCAGCCTTTATAACGACGTTAAAACTGTAAAGATGTAAGCGTTTTTCTAACTGGTAGTGTTATTGATTTACGCAGTTCCAGTAACGTGTCTAGCAATTAGCGAGCCTTAACTGGCAGTATAACTACCATGTTGTAGCAATAAAATAACATGAAAAACAGAGCCCCAAATTACTACAAGTCTTCATTTTATCCGCATGATGTTCAAACTATCCAATAGAGCACACTGCTCGTCTGCCCATAACCGGCCATCTTGTGTATTAGTCTTTAACTTACTTCATGGAAATACAAAAACTGATCACACTTCGAATTGCTGAGTAGATAGTCCATCTCAAATTATTACCTAATTGTTCGAGTGAACTTCTGCCTCATGACGCAGACGTCCTCAAAAACTTTACCACAACGTACAACAGTCTTCATTGCTGTATATGAAACTGGTATCTCAAACCTAGAATAAAAAGAGTTGGGAATAACCAGCCCTAAATTCACGGTCCTTCTACTGACGTGACGATCATTCTGGTCTATGTACTATATCACTTTATCCAAAGTTTCAACCACAGCTGTATTCTGACATCCAGTGCTGTATACCTCATCTTTCCTTCTCTCATCGATAAACGTCATCATCTATGCTCATCCTGCGATGACTGCGTTGATAACTTGCACTCTAACATTGCTTATTTTCGTCAACATATTTTTAGCTCATTGTACACCAATCCAACTTCCCTATGTCCAAAATACAAGATTCCTCTACCTTATCCTATTCTATTATACTTTGTGAGCACTTCTTATCATATTGTTGGAAGCGTGCAACTCCAAAGATGTCACTGATAGGTATAACGCAAATGTGCCGAACAAGGCAACATCACTTGAGTACATGCAAAAAGATTATGCCAACCTTACAGATTTTAATTGCCTAAAAAGATATGTTTCACAAAAAAACTCACCGTTTGTTGTTTTTAAATTCAAGGTCAATGAGGGCTTACTCCTGACAACATCTGCATTACTGATCGTTGCAGCATACGTAATTATATTGGACAGAGTGGTTCTCTGAATAGTAACAACTGAATGTAACCGATGTTCTGAGTGCCAGAGCCTACATGCAACTATTCAATAGAGTCACAACGAAGACGTATAGTTCAACGAATTCCAATTCCGCTTGTCAGCCAGATTCAGTCTTGGGGTTTAATTGAGAAGCGCCTAGGTAAAAATTCATATACACTTGATGTTAACTGAATAGCAGTGCCAGAACTGTATTGGGACTTTTCAGAGACATAGTACGTATGCAGCCACAGGTCTGTGATAGCAGCTTACTAACCAACTTGTTGGAAATGCGAACATCAATGAGCATAAATGTTCAAAGAAGACAGGAGAGTTAGGATACGAAGTTGAACGAGAAAATTAAAGTGACGAATAAGCTCAACCGTTTGCAAATGGATAATATGGCGTATATCGCGAACGTTTACACCGAAGATAACGGCTGATTTAAGTAACGTAACCAAATTCGTCTAACTGAAGGACAGGACCTATTGAACCCAGAAGGAGAGTGTGTCTTTGTGCCCAGCTCACTAGGTAAACACAAACCTACTTTGATAGTGGGAGCAACAAAACAATAACAACAGTGATATGAATAGAGCGGACTGAAGTGAGAAGACTTATGACGGGGCAGATTTCATCGCATCTCTACTGGTGTTTACCGCAGACGAGTTAAACTGTATAAAATTCCAAACCAAAAATACGACTAGTTCTACTATCCTATATAGCTTCTAATCAGATAAATATTACAGTCTCAGAAAGCTAATCGGAACGCCTACTTTTGCTGTGTACGTCTAACGTGTGCTTTAACTTTCGAGACAGGGCTTATCGTCAGAGTAACGGAGTTGCGATGAGAAATCCACTTGGTTTGGTTACAGCTTATATCTTTGTGGCCAAACTGGAAAAGCAAATGGCAAACTAATTGGACAGTGTGGTCCTCTACGGAAGATATGTTGATGGCATACTTGTAGTCACAAATGATCAGATGCAGACAACAGGTTTACTGAGCCAAATGATCTGTTTACATCCAATCATTCGTGGAATTTAAGGAAGTGAAACTAACGGCTGACTGCCGTTCCTGCATATCAACAATAGAGAATGGATGAATCCATTCAACAGGTTATATATCGAAATAATACTTGAACTTGTCAGTATCTACACTTTGACAGCTTTGTATCACCAGCATAAAAAGAGGATTGGGATGCATGCTATTTGACCTGACTTTGTACAATTGATACCTTAAATGACGAACTTTGTCAAATAGAGCAAAGTTTATTAGACAACCGTTAGCCAAAAGGATATGTAAAAAAAAACTTCAACAAGAGCAATGTGCAGAATAATTCTCAACCCACGGTTCCCAAAAAGACGGCCGTTTTACAACTGCCATTCAAATGAGAAGATGTGTATCGAATTGTTGAACATCACTTCAGATCAACTGTTGTCCGTACTCTCTTTGCCGCAGTCAGTGGTGGTATACAGAACGGTCCGAAGCCTCACGCTCCCTTTAAGCAACCGACGCCTCAATTCACCAAATCGAACGTAATCTATAGATACAAATGTGGATGCGGAACATTCTATATTGTAAGAGCTGAGTACCAAGATGGAGCCAGGCTTACCGAACACTTACCGAAATAGGTTGAGAAAACGGTCACGCAATCAGGCAACTTGACAGCTAACATCCTCAAGAAGCCAGAATCACCGATCGTCAAACCTCACCTGATAACGCAAAATGTGACTAATTCATAAGTCATTTCGTGTTCTGTTCTCGACTCGAAAGGAGCATTTGCCATAATATGAAGAGGCCATAGCAATTAGACACCGTAACCCCATTTTGTGCGAACGAAAAGAGCTGTTTGTGATGTTGATGCTGCCATGGTAACAAGCGAACTGATTTTGACATTTTGCCGTGTGTGGTTGTTCTGTGGTTTGGAATTATGCAAATTTTAACTTGTCTGCAGTAAACACCGGTAGAGACGCAAAGAAAGCTACTCGAGCACAAATCATGCCATGTCAGTTTTTTGTGTTCTATTCAAACTTGCACATGGAAATGGCAGTTTCCAACAGTTTTATTATCCCAAATCATCAACCTAATCATAGAGAGGTTCACAAGCCCACCAACTGTCTTAGCTGGATTGCTTACGACTGAAATATGAATACGGAACAAGACGGCGCTTATCCTATAATGAGCACCTCCCAACGGGAAAACATATTGTATCGCCTGAAGGTGATATTTGCCAAACGGAAGTATTAAATTATCAAACCAGCTATAGGACCACAATGTAGGACGTTGGTTATCATCCATATGAAGATAACTACGCACCAACGATATGGCCTAGTGGTCTAGGGGTATGATACTCGCTTTGGGTGCGAGTGGTCCCGGGTTCGAATCCCGGCTGGGCCCGCCGTTTTGCTCGGTGCCGAAAGACACCGCGTCAAACGAGTACGGCAATCGCTCAATTCTCCCAAGTTTAGTCAACCGAATATGACATTATTATATACTACTACCGAACTTATTCATCCATTCCATGAATTCTGTGTGCACCGTTCGGAACTGTGCGACTTCAAGTAATATATACCTACAATCGGTTCAACAGACTGGATATTCCACCCAGCCCACGCTACATAATCAATCATAGCAAGTATGCAAAACGACGTGGGCCCAGCCGGGATTTGAACCCGGGACCACTCGCACCCGAAGCGAGTATCATACCCCTAGACCACTGGGCCGACGACCAAGTAGCCGTGACGTCTCACAAGTGCCAAATTGACAACGCTTGTCATGCGTAATGATGCTCAAATTCAGTACATCGACCACTCTCACGACAAGCAGTTTCACATGTGAATTAACTAACCACCCTGACAAACACGTTTGCATCTATTGCGGTTCCACAAACGTCAAAACTTGAATGATTACCGACGACTCCATTAATAAACAACCTTCCAGTAATTGCCAAGTTCACGTTATTGCTAAATTCCGAGAGTCCTATATTGCGGAAAATCATGGGCTCCACTGGAGACGTATCTTTTCTAATTGGCTTTAACTTAGAGTTATAATTTGCTTTTCCCCTCGTTTGTGCAGATGGATACAGTCCAACTTGGATTGCCATGGCAGAAGACTAACACACTTTTTGATAAAGTCAAAACACAAACCAACAAGTTCCTCCTGGGCATCACGGGAAACTTGGGTGGTCTACCTTGTTCGCGCTCAATCTTAGGAGTGTAGCGTTCTGTACACTATTTTCCTTCATAATTCTCATTGTTATTCACACTTTTTACTTTCATCAACTTCACATACACAGCCGACGTTTAAACCAACTTAATCGAACCAATCAATAAATACAAAACACTTCTCCGGTCACAAGCCTTGCGTTCTCTCTGCGTCCAGTGCCGCTAGTAAACAGATTTTTGGGGAGTTGGAAGTTAACTGAATCAATCGGCTATTGTGGCAAATTTCCTTATTTATCTCTCATAAGAATTATTTCAGTTGTGGCCTCTAAGATTATTTAGGAACAACACAACAGATTGTATCCATTGAATACTACATTCGATGCAGTGGAATTCTAGATCAACACACTTTAACGAACTATTTGTTTAGATCCACTACAGCAGTAACCGTCTTTCACGTTTCTAAAACTTACCAAAAATGCAAAAAACAGGAATATCCATGAGACCTATTGTTGACTACACCACCAGTCCAACTAACAAGCTGGCCAAGTTCATCAGTCGCATAATCAAACCGTTGCAGAACAGGTTGGTAGGCATTTTTAAAGATTCCCCGGATTTTGTGGGCAAACTCGAACAAGTGACATTAGGTAGTGATAAAACTTTTCTTAGTTTTGATGTTACCTCTCTACACCAGTGTACCAGTAAAACTTAGCATTGATGTTGTTGGAGATTTATTAGAAAGTGACGACTGTCTTGATGCACGCAGTAAGTTAGCACCTGCGGAAGTTCTATCTGGTCTGGAACTTTTTCTGAACTCAACCTTGCTCACAATTAACAAAACATTGTTCGAGCAAACCGATGATGTAGCTGTGGGTTCCCCTGTCGCACCTTGAATACCTATAAACACAAGCGATCAGTGAATTTATCTGCCCTTCACGAATTTGGTGGCGGTTTCTGGATGACACATTTGTAATCTTGGAACGGACCGCTTATAACTAATTCACACCGTTTCTTAACTCAAAATGCAACGGCACTGTACTTAAATCGGGGACTGAAACCGATGAACGCTCACCTAATTTTCTAGACTGCGTGGTGAAAGTTGATGATCAGCGGAGCTTCCAGGTTTCTGTGTACCGCGAACCAATTCATTGTAGTGGGTGTCACAACTTCAACTCGTCGCATCCAATCAGCATGAAGAGAACAGTCATCAAATCACTCGTCAATAGGGATAATAAGATCTACATCACTGAGCTCTCCAAAACAACGGAAATTTCTTACATTAAAGAAATAATGGCCGCTAATCAATGTCCAAACGCATTTATTGAGAACACAACTGAGCGCACATCAACTAAGGAAGAAACCAAAATGACTAGAACTTTCAAGTCTGTTGCGTAAATACCGTGTCGTGAAGGAACATCTGAAAAAATTCGCTCCATACTTTCTGAGTATGCTATCCGGACCGCATTTCTGTTAGGTGATACGTTAGGACAACTGGTAATGCATCCAAAATATCCCGTTTCTACGGGCGACCAGACAGGCTGTGCTTACGAAGTCAGGTGCGATGATTGCAATGCGAGCTACATTGCAGAGACAAGTAGACAACTGAAAGTACGTGTTACCGAACACAAAAGGCACACGAGGTTTCCTCCTAAAGACGCATATCAACTTCAGAAGGTGGAGAAGGATTCGGCCATCTCACTACATGCACTGTCAGAGAATCACAACGTAGGTTTTGATCAAGCTCGTGTAATTCACAAGGGTTTGCTTTCCTATGCGGAGCGCTGCCACGCATAAGCTCTCGCCATTTACACACAATACGCTTGTGTGTTAATAGCAATGACAACAAACCCCTGTCTGCAGTGTGGCATGGATGGATAAACAGCACCAGACACAGACGAATCTTATCTGCGTCGGTCTCGCTCCCACATAATAGGCAAACGATTCGACCAACCAATTCTGATGCAGCGCAGATTGACCTAACCACGGCAAATTCCACGTGACTTCTGCTCCTTAGTTAGTATGATTTCGATCACAACACTCCTGGCGAAGGCCACTCGAGGTGGTTGAAACGTTGTGTATTACAGCTTGCTCATAACGTTGTGTTATTCTCAATCTACTTATTCAATCAGTCAACTCTGTAGCCTCGAAAAGAGTGAAATTTCAAGTTTTACTGAGAAAATAAAATTGGGATAACCGTGAGTTTATTCTTCAACTTTAAACTCAAGATACAAGATGTATCTTCGGTGAACAATTACAGATCCGGGTAAAGGATAGTTGAATTGCAGGAAACATTATTACTGTCATTCACTAGTAGGTGTCACCACCGAACGAAGCATTCTTCTAATCTGTCAGAGTTCCCTGTGAACAAGTTTAAGACTTTAAAACAGCAGTGAACAGAAAACACCAGTGTTACATAACGTCAACAGTGTTGGGATGCAAGCACACCAATAACAGTGACAATGCAGAAAGGTACCTCGTCACAGGATTTCAGCAAATGAACCACGTCATTTAGACCCAAACCCCGTCCACCAGTTGAATAACTAGAATTCATGTGGTCACAAGCATTCTCGACTAACAAGTCTGTTCCTTAATTCCAAATCCCATAAATTTGGTAGGATTGACCACATCTTAACCGTCTGCAGTAGTTCAAGGACGCTTCAGTCCACACTACTTTAGAAGTGCACAGTCTCATCTGAATATTAATCCATTGCCATTACTGCAAATTCTACTAATTCTATTTATTCTGCACATCATATAACCGTTGTCCCGAATATTTTTCTTATTATGGGCACCGGTAGCTTTGAGTTTTACTGCAGTTAAATGCAGGAAGCGTCCTTAACCTCCTGTTATCTTGAAGCTTGCTAATATTTCTGTCAGAGGCAATCTTTGCGTGATTATTCCTGATAACTGCCAACTTCCACTCAGAAATGGCCCGTCACTTAATTATATGTTTTTTGTTATGAATTTTCGTCAATCTATTGTTTGTCTTAAATGCATGAAGATTTTGAAGCCTTCTTTTGCATTATCCGTTGAATCTTCGGGGAACAAAACACGCGAACTGACTCTCCGAATATCAGAGATTTCCAATGGATTAGGAATTAGGTCAGTTGACTCTGGCTTTACAAGTACTCACATTTTTATGAAGGGTAGTATGAGTCCATTTGGATTCTGTAGGAATTGCCATTCACAACGAAACATTGTATGATATTGTTGTTCTACCGCATAAATTATTACACTGTACAGAGTACTTATCACGTTACAACTTCGTTGGATGGCATGTTGCGTTATTACTATTGCATGGAAACTAGTTCTCGGTTTGACCCGACTACACTTCCAATTACTGTTACGAATTCACAAATACAACAACTGACGTCACCGTCAGTATAATACTTACAATTAACTTTTGCAATCTTGAAAGTCTCTACATTCATTCAGGTTCACGAAAAATTGAAGATTACTTCGAACACCTTGACATTTGGTACATTACCTGTAAAGATATGAAAGCAGGGAAGAAAACACCGCATTTCCTCACAATCATTGGCAAGCATGCGTACGCTTTGATTAAAAATCTGGCGTTTCCCGATTCGCCTCTTTCAATCCCGTACGATTCTTTGAAGTATTTGCATGTTCAGCTGGTCAACTTCAAAATTGCGGAAAGAGCGAAATTCCATTCTCTAATCAGAAAAGAAGATCAAGAAATTCCTGTGTTTGTTATTTTTTCCTCAAACCCAAGTATCAAGATGTAATTTCGGTGATTTACTTCAAATTCAGCTATGAGATCTCTTACTGACAGAGATCAGTGTTCCTAGTGGTCAGCAAAATTGGTTAACATGAAGGAGACATCATGCCGATCTAGCTGTTAAAACGTCAACAGTACGGGGAGGCACACCAACAACAGCAGCAGTCCGAAAAGGTAGCTTGTCAGATAAATATAGCAATTGAACCGCATCATTCTCATCCGAATTCTGTCCAACATTGAGATAACTGTAAGTCACGTGGTCATAAGCATTCTTGACCTGTGTGACGATTTCACAAATGCAAATGCTGGAAATGTAGCAAGATGGGTCACATTCAGGCCGTCTGTCACAGTTCGAAGACCTGTTTAGTCCAGACTATTTTAGAGGAACAAGGTTTCATTTGACTTTCAATCTATTGCTCTCACCACAATTTCTACGGATTCTGTTGTTTATAGACGTCATATAACAAACTCAGTAACTGTTAACGGTAGTCTAGAGCATTCCCTCAAGGTTGACATTGGTAGAGTTGAAGCTTTTACTTCTAATAATTGCGTCAAGTGGTTGGAAACTTATGTTAGCTCGAAACTTGCTAATATGTCCGTTAAGGGTACTACTGGACGTGCTTCACCTATTCTTGGTGAATGTGGACTCTCACTAGCAGATAAGAAGTTTGTCACTTATATATGTTCAATTCTTTGTTATCAATTCTAGTCCATGTATTATTAGTATTACGCGCATAAAGATTTTGAAACTCTCTTTTGCATTGCCCGTTGAATCTTCTGAAATTGAAAATTCCGTTTTCAAATCTGTTTCAGGTCTGAATTCAGATACTGTGGAAGCATCTGCAATTGAGCCAGCGTAGACAAGAATTCTTGAATATGTGAAGAAGAAGAAGAAGAAGAAGAAGAAGAAGAAGAAGAAGAAGTAAAGTCACTACTATAACCCTGACTTCCGTTTGAACTGCGGCAGATGTAATGATTGTAGTTCACAACTAAACATCGTGTGTTATAGTACGTTGTTTTACCGCATACATTATTACGTTGTGCGCAGTACTCATCACACTAAGATTTTCTTGGCTAACCTGCTGCGCTATTACTATGGCGTAGAAACTAGCCGTGGATTTTGGCTTGGTACATTTCTAATTGATATTGCCCATTCCTAACTGTTACATCCTCTGTGTCCCTGTATGTACCCAAGCAGTACCAGCCCCATTTTTAATGGGGCAAAATGGGGGTTTTTCAGGGGCAAAATTGGGCTCTGTATATAAGTGGGTTTTTCATGGTAAGTATAAGACATTATCCTATGCTGTATATTCCCTGCGATGTCTCCACTTTTGTCGTTGATGCTAGTGCCTACATGTTATTATGCCTGACTTCCTCGTTTTTTTTAATGAATTAATCGATCATAGATCATTGTGCTCAGATTGGTTTGACTTAGAACGCGGTATGTTTTGTTGGTCTGTTTTTCGGTGTCGTCGTGTTTTTGCGCAATATCGATTATGTTGGACAGAAAATAAAAGATCGTTGTTCGGTGTCAATTATTTGCCGGAAGTGTAGGCGGTTCATTCGACGTTCACTGTAATGGAACCCCAAACAAACCACCTTTACGAATTGTTGTGAGTCAGTTGCTGTCGTTTTTATCACATTTAGCCTCGCGTTCACACCTAAGTTTTGTATAGTGTTTACGTCCACTACAGTCTTATATACGCGATTTAGTAAATTTTCTCCATTTCCCGATCCTCACCTCAATTTCAGCGATCTGCTTGTCCATCCGGTTACCGCCACTTCTTGCATCACCTGTACGAAACGGATTATTTGTATCATCGGTGAATGTCTCTGTACGTCTCATGCAAAGGATAATGTTTTTGTGCCCATTTTGCATACCTTCAATAAATAACAGTAGATTATTTTATTCGTTACTGGCGTCTTTGCGCAAACATATGTATACGTTTGAATATCTGATTTGTATGCTTCATACCCATTTCCAACATAGAAGTGAGATCTTAACAATATGCGACAGAAATTACGAGCGAGAGTCGCATGTAGTACATCATACTGTGCATCGTTATATTAACAGTCATCACATTTCTTCTCATCTCACATTTCAGATCACTGAAATACGTATACCCAACCTATAGGTCCGCAAATCAGGTAAGACGCATTATTGTCGGTTACTGTGTGCATCCGTTTGCGAACTGCACTGACATGTTACTTGTGTTATATTTAGCCTGGCACATCAACCATAAGTTGCCTCTCGAACATTAGTTATCTCTTGTTGCGCAAACACTACAACTGTTTGTTCATGCAATTTTATCCACGTAAACAGCTACATTATGTTAATCTGCTTCACTGACGTCCTCACATACAATATGTTATCCGTTACCATACAGATACTCTTCGAAGACAAGCCGTCCTTAAAGACAATGAAGATCAGTGAACGAAGATCTGATTTACACCGTCAGCCAGTTGTACGGGAAGAAACCAATGTGCCGATCTGAACAACCATGTTGCACATCTACGATGATGGACAATAAACGCGCATGCATTTACAACGTTTCCTTCATTGTCGCTTGTAGCCTTGCATTGGCGGGTCGTCCGGTAGATTAGGGACCAATGAGGAAGCGGTGGAGCAATTATATGAGAAGAAATAAAAGAATAATGCGCAGTAGTTGAGGGGAGTCTGGTGCTTAGGTGAGCTTTCGCGCAGTAAGGCGATTTTGGGCTCCTATGGTTCCCCCAGGGGGCTTATCAGTCAAACCGCATTTTTACCTACCGCCAGCCCCCAAAAGCCCCCCGGGGTTCCCCAAGGGACCATATGGGGCGGGTTATTTGGATAGTACAATGCTGCCTCACTTTAATGCACTCGTCTGTATAGGAAGATGTGATGGTTCCAGGAATACAAAAATGAAGTAATTAACTTCGTTCAACCTCAGAGCTAACTTCGACGCATAAGTAATAACAACTAAACTACGCAAAGCAGGTAATTTATCTCTCCAGCGCAGTCGCAATGTAATGAAACAACAGTAATGAGAAATGAGTTTAGTGACAATCACCACAAAAAAGTTCCGAAGTACGCATTTACACTTTTCGTTGACTTTCTTTGAGATGCCTTCGTTTGATAGAGGAAACTCAATAGATCTCCGTTAAGATTTCAACTACAGTCCAGAGTTATTGTAACGACCCTATCCATTTGTTATTGGCTATGTTACAGTTCCCATTGTCATTTGTGCCCTGTTTTGTCAAAAACCCACCTATGTGTTTAAAATTACCAGTAGGGATTGCGGTGGATAATCTGCGCACTCGAAAGTACGAGTCACACCAAGCGCTCACCTACCGTCACGATGCACGATCGCTTTGTCTTACTACTCGTTGGCAGGTTCGCATGTCGATTTTGTATGTCGAAAATCTACCGCTTATTTACCAATTGCGTTAATTTAGACTGGTTTTCTCGGGTCGCCTGAAACTACACTACATTAAAGTATCTCATAAGCATGATTCCCTCTATTGCTATATAAGAAATATGGTTCAGGATCAGTGCAGTCATTTCTACCTAACAAGATCTGATCTCCTTCAAATTATTCTCATCCACTTATAAACGACTGCTGAGGACTCCAGTCTAATTAATCGTATCTTAAACAGTCACACACACCCAAACTACAAACACTTGGTCGCCTACTCAACGGACAAAACTGGACTCACCTGGGGGAATTGAGTACACAAGAAGTGTGCCCACGGCTCTCATACCTGTGGATAAAAGCACGACGATGATATTAATTTTTCTTTCCCATAAGCTCACAGGACACAAACCGTCGTGTTTGCGATAAGGTTATTATACATGTGCGTCAAACAGAAATAAAGATTCCACTTCCCTTAACCTATGAAAAATCAATGTACTGGTCCGTCAGACTCCTTAAGCGCGCTAACTTCGGGAATTTTTTGTTCCTTGATGAAAGTGTTCACCACAAATTACCTGTGGCAGTCGAAATCATTCCGAATGTTTGAAAAGTTTGATGGTCTCTAAGTGCAAACAGGATGAAGATGAGGCTTTATGGTGTACAGAGAGACATTTAGCTTCCCTTGTACTCACAGGTTAAGTGCACAAACCACAAGCAAATCGCCCGTAACATCATCCTTCGTTAAGCAACTATTGTCAATGAAATACCTGCAAAACACTGTATCAGGCGTTTTTATTTTGTATTTTATGTCACTGCTTTCCCACCGCAATACTTTGCTTAAAACAACTTACCTACGTGAATAATTGTTTTCGTCTTCCAGTTGAAATCCGTTCGGAAGCAGTTCAAGAAAATGTTCACGAAATACTCCAATAAGGTCGATGATGCCCGATACCTATTGCCAAAGTCACAACCGAGACATCTATCGCAAAACAAGTTCCTCGATCTTTGGTTGGTCCAGCCAATTGCCCTAGCCTCATGCAAACGCGATCTAGAAGTCATCACGAAGAGACGGCTGGCCGCAAACAAACTTATTACTGAATTACTTACCGTACGAAATTTGTTTGGTGCCGGTTTTCGTGGTAGTTGGAAGGCTGGGGAGCCCGTCGCCTAGATGTCATGGACCACCACCTTAACGACGGCACGCAGCTCGTTCGATAGACGAAGCAAATTTGTGAATTCGCGCAGCACTGCCCGGTATCTATCCTCACCGCTTGGTTCAGCAAGCAGCAGACTGAAGACAGGGGTCGAGGAAACGGCGCATATGGTGAACATACTCGCTAGAGAAACTATAAGCTTGTGGCGGCCTGGGTCAACAACTAATCTTAAGCACCTACGGAATTCCACGCCCAAAATGGCATTTAGTGCATCCGCCTTGATGAACGTCCAACAGAAACCACACCGCAGGCTTACATCCAGCCCAAAGTGCATAGTTGGGTTCCGCTGGAAGCCTTGGGCTTAAAGGATGTTAAACAGGGCGTATCCCCTTTTCTAGACAGTGCTACAGTGACCTGAATCTCGGTGTCCACTAGAAAACGCAACCAAAAATTTCTATCTGGTATTAAAAATATAGGCAATCTGGGATATGGCTGCCAGTAACAGTTGTCGCCATTACTTGCGGGCAGTTGAGAAGCTGCAGGGCTCAGTGCACTTCCGTACGTTATTCCCGAATCGGTGGTGATACCAGCAGTATCCCCTCCTTGAACGCGATCTCCAACTACTACCTCCTCAGGAAACGGAGCGAAATCAAGAAGCAAGAGTTCGAATTTCCTGATTAAGTTCCCTGATTTATGTTGCTGAAGCGGCAGTTGTGTCCTTTGCGTGTGCCTGTACCCGGTGCATTTTGGTGAGGAGGTGCCGGATGACTGAACTGGCAGATCTTGTCAAACCATTCGAGGAACTCGTCGACATCAGTGGAGAAATAACTGGCTGCACGAAGTCGGACAATCCCTACATCTAAAGGTGGCGCATCAGCTTTTCACCGATCTCTTAATTTTCCCTCATTTGTCCCATCTGCTGAAGTATGATCCCTAGCTGAAGAACGCTAAGGACCTGCATCAGATGTTTTTCCCCTAATTAGACGATACGTCCTTAAGATGCGTTTTTCAGTGTGCCATAAGGGTTACTTTCCACAGTTTAACAACTAAATTCCTGACGTGGAGCGCGGGCAACATTGGCGGCGCGGCAGGTAAATATGTGAACTTCGCAGCCTGGCTGGTGAAGGGTGCCAACCAAGATTGCAGCTCAAGTGGCGCTAGCCAGTACTGTGGGTCGTCCGAAACACAATCGGGGTGTTCGCCGCCACATCCACGTCGACAGGCTCCAATCTGAACGCCGATATATCCGAATGCATGATTAAAGTGTACACACAAGAATTTCAACGAATATATTTGGAAGATAGGGAAACTATAACGCGAAATTCACTACTTTGTATAAGTGTATATAAATACGTAAATATGAAGAATAAATCTGGCTTATCAAGCAGGTTGCAGTAAATACCAGAATGCAACAGGTGTACCAATATCACGAAATTAACACCTTGCTCTCTGGTTCGTACGCACAGTTTTCCCAACCTTATGTTAACGCAATCGAGAAGTCGTGATGAAAAAGCGGCAAATCTGCGATCAAACCTTATTTAGTTGTTTACTCACCGTTCATTTGCGGACTTCAGCACAACGACTAAAGACGTTAGGAAGTGGGACCTGCGAGCACATTCGGCGAAATCGAACGCCAGCCGCCTAAGAGGTTGTATATCCACGGGGGTTTCAGAATTCAAACAAGCGTAGTACTGGTTGGGTAGCGTTCCCAATGTTAATGGCTAAAACACTAGTGTTCTACGGAATTTAGCCTACGGTATTAAGTATGACATAAATCCAATACACAGTCACGAGTAAGGTTGCAATGCCCACGCCAACACTAATTTTAATGTTAGTGGTTTGTAGCAAATTTGCACCTATAAGATAACACGAGCAGGCACGGTAGTACTAGTACGGCTATTCTCACTCCGCAGGGGGTTTGATATTTTGAGGACGTCGAAGATGATCCACTAAATATTTTTGTGGACGCCCCCCTCGGAGCCGGAAGTCATACCCGTCCTAATTAGTGACCAGGTGACCATTCGCAGTGAAGACCAAAAGAAATCGGCCGCCCTAAGTCCACTCAGTGTTTGTGGGTATTTTATCGATACGGCTGAAGATACGATCTTGGAAGGTAGCGGAAGTAAACAGAAGGAGGCCAAACAACTGAGCCTAAGAAATATATTTTAGGTTCTCAGCCGACAACCGGCTTGTTCAGACTTCACTCACGGTATTCACTAGTCACTGTGGCTCTTCATATCTGGAGCACTGAAAATGTTTCATAACTTGTTATCTTCTGTATTCTTTGCGTGTGAAGTTTACACGAAAGTTATGGGAGAAAATGCTCGCATCTGGCAAAAAGTAATAGAGTTGGACAAGCATTTGCGGTTTACCTCTCTGCAGGTTGAAACGCAGATGTGCATAATAGGATTGGTTGTTTCTATATACTTCATACGCAAACCGGCTCTACAGCAGTTTGCTGTTAAAATGTGTACGAACTGAGACAGCTGTGGCATTATGCGATAGTGACAGAGATAAAATATATGCATGTGCTCATGAGCTAAAGCGTTGCTTCGTAGCCTGCTGTATGTGAATGGATTTCAACGCTGCTAAAAATATCGTGACGCTAGTTTCTTGGTTCGTACGCCCAACGTTTCCCCTGGCCTTATGTTAACAGGAGTCAGAAGTCGCATTGAGAAAACGACGAGTCTGCAAACAAACAGTATTTATTGATTAACTCACTGTTCACAAGCTGACTTCAGCGCAGGAAATAAAGGCGCTAGGGAATTGGGCGCGACAGAACCTATCGCACGACAGCCACCAAAGAGGACGTATAACTACGGAACCTCCAGTCGACCCTCAGAATTCAGGCAAGCGTCAGACTCTTTTGGGCTGCATTCCCAGCAGCAATAGCTTAAACATCGAAATCTCAGCGAATGTAGCTCACAGTAGTAGAGATGGAGCGGTAACATCATACAGCCACGAGTAAAACTGCGAGACCCAGGACAACACACTAATTTCGTTGTTATTGCTTTTAAGTAGACCTACATTTACAAAGTACTGCAATTCTGACGTCGCAGGGAGTTTATGATCCCAGAGAAGTCAAAGGTGATTACACTACAAGGGCGCACAACATGAGTGAACAGATCAAATACATTACTATACAATTATTGTTATGAATAAACGTAATGGTGAAAATATTGGTCCGTTGTCCGTAGTGTGGTCGCGTATACGTCAATGTGCGCTTGAAAGAAGGATTAAACCGAACTGGGGAAAATTACGGAATATGCATAGGAGAATTCACTAGTTCATTTATTGAGTCAAACACATGTGAAACACTCTCGTGCTTGCGAGTAGAGTGTATCATAAAACTTAATATCACACTAACTGAAGCGAGTGCAGAATGTTAATTGGAATGCAACAGTGATACTTGAGTATGGCTTAGAAGTCGTAAACAGGATAATGCCGAATTAGTCTGTGTATCCGGGGCCACATAGTGGCGGATGTCAAAGTGGTGTGCGAGAAATTAAACTGCTTTTTATTTGAAGTGCATGTATACGAATGCGTATGAGAGATCTGTGAGGTGTGCATTCTTGATTGCAAGCCCAGGAGGGAGAAAAGAACACAGTGTCGAACCAATTGAGGCGGTTGATTACACGTTCTAGTTGCCTAGTCTAATATACAGTCTGAACTGGATATATGCCCACGTAATACACCATCGGCCGCCAAGTGGTGGTATCATTCAGGTTTGGGCAGATAACTGATGAAATTTTGAACGTAATCATTCCACTATTTCATAATACCACCGATAGTAGTCAAAGAACTTTACCTTCAAAAGTATCTTTTTGATAACCAGGCTTAGTGATGTTAGTGTAAGCACGGTTGTAATGCATAACACCTTCTGGTGGCTGCATTGGTTCGCTGTGTGAGGTACGTGAGAAGGTGGTCGGTCACTCTTTCATACATAGGAATACAGGTGCGATTCACGGATTCTCTACGTTTCTGTGCACAACGTGATTATAAAAATGGTCAGTACACCGCATACAGATCCAGTGTGCATGTAGAAGCATGCGGAGTTGTTATGCACTTCAAGAACAGTCGTGTAGTTTTTCCCCTTATTCAAGTAACTATATCTGGGCTGGTCGGTTCAAACTATGAAACGGTTTTGACGTTATTGGGGTCCATAGGAAGTATTTTTTAAAAGTACTATGTTGTTTTTGCTTTATCTGAATTATGTGAAACTCTAAACACATCCTTGGAACTTGCATTATTACAGCTTGTGGTCAAATTTTGTACAAGCTCAAGAGGTCATGATTAGGTCACCAAACGAACCGACGAACAACTGTAACACTATTCGAAGTCCTGTAAGATCTTTAGTACTGTTGTGTTTTATTTTCCGGTATCTGAATCACTAATTGAGGTGTGTCATTTTAACCACGCGCTTGTTCAGGTGCACATTTTGACAGCTGATTCACTAAATGCAAAACTTCGAGGGCAACCATTTACTGTCACCAAAAACGGATGTCTTGTTACTGCAGTCTAAACTTTACGGCATAGGACCGTCCCCCAGGTAGCCTTAAACATGAATTGTCACGTAAATTGAGACATTTTTGCCATACATTCATGGTTGAGCTTTTTTATTCAAGTGTGCCGCATCAAATGGCAGATACTATTGAAATTGCACCAACCGCCGGAATACCAACAACAGCATTAATGGAAGGGGCAGTGGCACGGAGATGTATGTTAGGTAAGTGTAGCCACCTCATTGACAAACTGCGTTTCAGGTTCTTGCTTCGATCTTGGGATCGGTATTTTGCGGCTGTTCAACCCAAGACGATTAAGGAGGACCTGGCTGTCTGCTTCCAATAATCATCACAAGGGTTATTCATCAGTCAGTATTTCTGGGAACGTCGAGAATGCATCATCTAGAGATGTTGGTGGGCTTTGCTCCGGAATGTCCTAAAAAGTACGTTAGCCCCTACCTGTATCTGTGCTTCGAATTGGAGGCTTTACTGCGCCATCTTTCCTTCCCCAGCAATAGTAACTGTGCCAGGGCGCCGTTACAATCGAACGCTGATGGCACATACCTTCCCAAAGGGACCAAAATACGAGTTTTTATTTTTGGACACATTGTGTTTGCTTAGAAATCCGAACCACTCATTTTATACATCTACTGTTGACCATGGAAACCGCCTACCGTGACGGCGTTCCTGGTGGAGTGCGTTACTGAACCTCGGCACTTACTACGAGATAACCCGCAGTGTGCACCGGGGCGCTTGTGTACCGCAGTCTTCGAAATGTTATATGTGATGCCCTTACTCGATTCCCGATTGGGTAGGTCAAGATGCACCGGGATTACTCCCGTTTCTACAAGTGCACAGAGGAAGTAGTCCATGTTGCAATTCATATAATCTTCCCGTCTTCCAATTTCCCATTCAGGTCACAAGAAATTTATCCGGCAGATCAACATGGCTCACCACGCTAGAGATTTTCAATCTTTTGATATTCCCGTTGATATAGCGTCAACAGTTTCACTTGGCTATATGCATCTGAGTGCCTAGGAAGGATAGAACGGAGGTTGAATTTGTGGCTTTTCAGCTTGGCCGCCCGCAACCTCTAACTGAGTGCGAACAGTATCAAGTTCATATCAGATCGCAACTCTTGCCTACGCCGCGCAGTCCTTCGTGACTGCGCCTTATGTTATTCACCAGTAACGGAGGCTGAACGATGAAAACCGACCGAATTCCGTCAGTTTCTATCGTGTATATTGGGCCATTTGTTCCCCAAAGCACACTGTACCCTTGTAAGTACGATCATTTTTGCGGCTCCTTATATGTACTCATAGTCTATCTCACATTAAGACGCACCGAAATTCTTTTGGGTTTACGCGAGACTTCATTATTTTTACTTATTTATATGCTCTATCAGCATTGCGCACTCAAACAGGTAGTGAATACTGTGCATTCTTTTTGTACTTGTCCAATGACGTTCGTGCCCACGGGACGCTCGTGGATTTTCTGCGTTTCCATTTAAATCGGCCCCCCGCCTTTTGAAAGATTGTGTACCTGCTCCACTAAGCTCTACACCACGAATATTTCGGCGTGCTGTTGCAGGTCTCCATAGTCTTCAAGTGGATATCTGATTCGATTTGAAATGACAGTCCTTGCTATTTTGCGACCTTTGCCGGACAGTGACGGTTTTATGCACAACAACGCATTCTTCTCGAGCTGAATACTTGTTTTCATTATACGAAATTGTTTGCGCACTGCTTACAATGGTGGAACCCATTTGTCACGTCCATAGTGGCCAACCAAGTCTGTGGACTCCTATCGTTTGCTGACAGCTAAAGTGAGTCTGACTTCACGGCGCAAAGAAGAAATTATGCACCTGAAGTACTGCGATGACATGCTGTCAGTGGCGCTGAGAATTCATATGTAGTACTCAAACCTATGGGATGGGCGTTACTGTAAAACGGTCAGAACGAATATCACGTTTGTCGGCAAAACAGGAAGGTTAAAGAACTCGTAGACAAAGTGAAGTAGCTGCATGAATCTAAATTCATTGGCATAAGAATGAAGTGTTGTTTGTCACCATCAGCAAATGCTTCTAAATACTTCATTACCACTCTCGATACATACATACATACATACATACATACATACATACATACATACATACATACATACATACATACATACATTCTCAACCTTCTTGAATGTGTGGATAAAATTCAGTACAAGTTTATATACATTCTCATTTCGTAGTGTGGGTTTCTATGCGAATTTTGAATATATATGATAAACTCATCGAATGCAAGGCCATCTATATTCCCATGGACAGCCTGCCGGA
>LUCH01000132.1:351826-373426 GCA_013368495.1 Paragonimus heterotremus | reverse complement strand
CATACATACATACATACATACATACATACATACATACATACATACATACATACATACATACATACATACATTCTCAACCTTCTTGAATGTGTGGATAAAATTCAGTACAAGTTTATATACATTCTCATTTCGTAGTGTGGGTTTCTATGCGAATTTTGAATATATATGATAAACTCATCGATTGCAAGGCCATCCATATTTCCATGGACAGCCTGCCGGAACTTACCGCCCGTGTCATCTACGCAAGATCCAGCCTTTCAGTAACCCGATGCTACCGTTGGCTTGTGCAATCATTTTTTGTGGCTCGAACATTCACGCTTCACAGATTTACTTATGGGGCTTCTCGCTCCCGTTCTGCGCACGGGTGACTATGAACACAAGTTCAGTCAGTCAGTCTGGTTCTATGTCGATTGACAGGTAGTTGTATAGTAGTTCGTCAGTAGTAAGTCAGTCAGTTAGGTAAATGTTTCCTTCACATTCTTTTCAATGTAGATCCCCTAAATGCGCTTTCAAAGGTGCTGCAGTGGCTCCACTGGTTATTTGCACCTACATCAACATAGTTTTCAGAGATTATTTTATGAAATGTAATAAATAATTTTACTCTACCATTAATGGTGTTCTCAAAAACATTAATCCGTTGATACTGGTAACCTTCGATTGCGTTGCCAGGAACTGACACATCATTTATTCAGCCAGCCGATATTTGTACACAGTCTTAAGTACATTGCTCGCCAACTTTCTCCACCACCTGCCGACGCCCACGTGGTCCCCAAACCATTTCGCTAATATAGTGAAAATCTAAAATAATTTGACTACAGAGGACCTAGCGGCGAATAAAAGTGTTTAACAGAAAAGTAAGCGTTGTTAACAGAACATCAGCTGCCGTAACCCATCAACCGTTACACCCACTACGTTAAAGGGACAGTGTTTGTAAGGTGGCCAACGTTTATGAAAATGACGAATTCTGCGGGGCGTAGTTTAAGCAATAGTGGCTACTTAATCTCGTCACGAGGCACAAGAACTAGCGTGCAACATACAATGGCACTAATCGATGTGGTTCACTTAAGCAATGAAAATGCGAGCAGAACCACAGCCAGATATACTTGGGAAGAACGCGCGACAAGTTGGTTAAAAAAAACGATACTTCAGATACAAATCATGGAAACCGCACAACTGTATAAAATAGTACAAAACTACACGTAAGTACAAAGAATAACAGGTTATTTGCGTGTGTTCTTTTGATGATTGTAATTCCTAACACAATTCGGTTAGTGTCAACACTGCGTGCTGTTGTTTTTATACTGCACGAGTAATTACGTTATTTAGAGTACTGATCATATTACGATTTTGTTGGCTGAAGTGCTACCTTGTTACTTTTGCGAAGACATCAGCTCTGGGTTTGACCTACGCAGATTTCCGTCTACGTTTGCGTATTCGTAATTACCGTAGTATCTCAAAATGGTATATGGTCAAGAGGCTGTATGCAAATCTGTACGCTGCTACCAAACGTGGTTCTTCGATTATAATAGAAAACAAATTAGGTAGACGGGCATTTCAAACAGACACACAACCCATATAGTAATGCAGCGGAACCACGTGACAAATCGGAGGGTACTTAACAGGTTGCTGCGATTCGTATAAACAACTATGGCACATAACGATGAGACGCGGAATAAAACCAATATAAATAGATACGTTTGATTGTTGGCGCTGAATTTAATATTTATGGAAATCGTATGTTTAGGAATAACATAAACTGACTAATTAGAATGCACAGTGAAAACTAGCGGTTTACATATTTATTTTCATGGAAAACCGTGATTTCCCCTGTTACCACAGACAACAAAATAATTCACCGTATAGTGTGCTTTATTTTAAGGGTTCCTGGTGCAGAAATTAAGGTGACTGAATTCTGCATTACTGACTTGTACCAATTTGTTTTTGTTCAGCCGATGGCTAAAAACCGCAGTAACCTGAATGGTTTTCGAAATTCGGTTTGGCTGTTGTTGTCCTAGTTGTTTGCATGCCACATATTTGCTGCACGTCAGTGTGTAAATGCACAAACACCGCGTACACACATATCAATACGAAATACTACTCCGTGATTAAACCTACTTAATTATAAGTTGGGTAACCAATAGTATCATTCTGCTTTTAGCACATCGCCCATTTCAGGACGATTTTTCAGAGTGATGAACTTCACACATTCTCAGAATTCCAGGATTGTCTTGAAAGGTACAAAGATGATTAAGATTATGTCTATTGCCATGGGACCGGCGGAACTAGCAGGACGTTTCGCACCATATCGCAGTGGGGGCCAGTCAGCCTTCCTGGGCCTAGCAAGATACCACTTTCCAAAGTGGAGCAAATATATCAGAGATTTCTAGCGCGTTCAAGGCATCTACTCGAGACTTTTAGCATGTGATTTTTGATTGTCTCAAACTCGACTATGAAACTAAACTGTTGTACGAATCCCACTATCTCCAGTTCCGCTTGTTGGATATCATTCGGTTTCAAAGTTTCCACAACTGGGGCTTCCATCACCCTGCCAGATTTCAGCATCGGATACTCATTGAATCGCACAAAACGTGTTATTCTCCGGATTTAGCACCTTCCAAACAAGCTCTGGCAGATACCTCGAACGACGAGCTTGGTGCTATTTGACAGTTAGCCAAACTTACGCTCCTCTCTAGCCATTCTCTTTGAAATTTATTTAATGCTGTTGGCAAAGAAAGCCACTCCGATTTTCCTTATTTCGTTTCAGCTTGCGTTCGTCGCATGCACGCATGCATTTCCACGTTGAATTCGTGAGATCCTCTAGTGTTCCAGCACACTTCCACTGTACCGGGAATCAGCATTAGTATACTGTTGACAGTCGCTTTGCTATAAATATGTTTAACGGTTTTGTTTTAAAATGAAGTAGCTGCAAGCCTACTATCAAATCCATGCAAAACAGTGGATTAAATTTCAACTTATGTTCTCCTATAGCTTGAGTGACTAGGCAGGCGGCAATAACTGCGGCTGTGGATTCAACAAAAGAAATCGTAATCGATTTGGTTGAGGAGGCACGTTAGTTTTCTATCAAGATAAAACACGCTGTACGTTTATCAGCTCTTGTGTAAACCACAGCTGCTCACCACAGTCTAGATGCACATAAGAAATAGTGCAGTTTTTTATCCACGGCAGCGAATTATTGTGGTTAAAGAGGAAGGGTAAATTCGCACCCGTACGGATAAATAGGTGTCGCAGAGAAAATTGCGACATTCAATCATTTCCGCATCGTCTTCAAGCTCATCCCCTTGCCATAGTATTCCCAACAAGCAACGTCAGCCGTAGTCTAGATGCCAGCAGTACCGAGGGAACAAGTTCTGTAAGATTAGAGACTGAAGTTACAGATGACGGTAGGGCTCTCCGAATGCATTCAACGTTGATCACTTGTAACAGTCGCTGCAGTCGTTTCACACTACACCGGAGAATGAATGCAGACACGTGCGTTACACTTCACGGTGAGTGCAGTCTCTAGAAACTAGATTGATCGGCCGAGTAGGCGGTGTTTGATTGTTTTTGCTCCTCCCGTTGGTCGGACACTACATCGCTAGTAATTGTGGGACTAGACCTTGAGCGACTACCAAATCGAAGTTGAACATGTGGACATCAACGCAGAAACTCGCCCCCATAATAAGTAACGTCGAGTGGACAATATCATTGACAAGGTCTTTTATCGTCCGAATGAGTGCGGAACTAGGAAAAATGGGAGAAGATAACTCACTACGTGGACCGTCAAACGGAATACAACCGGTTCACGATGAAACTTTCCATTAAGTCAGTACACAAAGATAGTCCCTTTCCTTCATGGGGCTACTGACTTGTAGGAACAGTTTCAGTATCAGCCATCGATTCAACACGTCTTACCCTGAATCTCCTCAAAAAACACCGATTAAAGCCCTGACCAAGTCGGATTTCCTTAACAGATGTTAAGTAATGGACGTGCCTTGTTTATTGTCTGCACAGCTGTATACGGCCCGGACCCTTCCTGTCACGGTCGGTTGCATAAAAGCTTGATGAGTGACTTATCTTTAACTTCTTTCACCATCCAATTCCACAGATTCAACGGATGCGGTAAACCCTTTCAACAACTATGGTATATAGTAGATGTACTACAGGGGCGTCCATAAACTTATTCCGAGAGGATACCAGCTTCTACTGAGCGACTTAATGGTTATTAGAAAATGTTGTGCAACCATATGTCCAACGCAGTTTGCGTTGGGAGAACGCACTTGTCCTAACGGCTGTCCATCTTCAACAGACATTGCAAGGTGACAACTACCTGGTCCCGAAACTTCCCGCTCGTACATCCTTTGAAAGAAAGCGGAACGTTTGTTCGGTTCAACACGCATGACGTTAATGCATAACTTCCTCGGCCCCTATTTGTCAACGTAGTACAGTGAAAATCAGCCAAGGTGTGTGTAGCAAACGGTTCCCTCACACTTTTGCTTCGTTCTCCAAAGAACCAGTGAACCTCTAGCAGGCTCGTTCCAATAAGAACTCTGGTTCCGTGATCACGATTGCCGGGATGGTTCACATCTTACTGTTTCCTTCACAAAGTAAGTTGTCGCGAAGATTGCACCAGACCCAGAGTCTGATAACGCGTTGATCTCAGTCATCTTTACAGGTTTACGTAACCCCATTGGGATTACTCCCACAGCTGCTGTGCTGTTGTTGCCGTAGAGTTCACTGATGTCTGTACGAACACAGAAATTGTAGCCTTTTTGTGATGCGGAATTGAGTGATACTTAGACTGGCGGCCATCCAATTAGCGTATGTCTCTGGAGCTGCAATTTATAGTAGTGTGGTTGGCTCCGGGGTACAACCCGCATAGCCTTTTATTCAAGACAACTAACAGCCGTCAAGCTATTCTCATGGATCGGAATTGTAAATATTGGTCCGATAAATGATAGCGGTCACATTGCAGATAAGACAGGACCCACTTTCTGCTTTGTTCGTTGGCTATATGAGTATCTAACGAGGTTGTGCACATTAAGTTGGCTTTGTGTTGTTTAATCTCATAAACGCCACCACGTTTTCGACTTACATACGACTTATACATTAATATTGCAGCCGCTGTCACAAAATCGCACCCAAACTCGGATAAATCTTTGCAGACGGGTGTCAAAGTAACCGCCTGCGCTGAGTTACGATTGTTGTGTGTTTGATGGAAAATCGTTAACCAATTTGCCTGTCTTCATTCGTTCCTTTCTTATTGATCCTTCCTACAATCGAAACATTTATAGAAAAAAGTGTCGACCTCCCGTACAAAAAACGGGACGACCATTCAAGTTACGCGCGCGACATATCACTTTTCCCACGAACGTTAATCTTGATGCTTCACTAAATCTTGATATCGTTTACCTGTGGACACTTGTTCTCGAATAGCTTTTCTTCCTTAGCTCCCATTGACAGATCTTTGTTTGTATGTACGCTAGTTTCATTTGCGACTGATTGCTCCGCCATCACGGGACTGTTACATTTGATCATATTCACGTGAACCGTTAGTGTAGGAACTTATATGTCTGGTGGATTGGATATCGGGGTTTGTCGTTATCTTCCTCTGTTTGGTTTACAAATTATCTTGTACCCCAGCATTTTATTAATAAGAAACTCGCCAATACGACCGTTTTTCCCTATAGATCCGAATTGGTTGCCCAGCGGGCTGGGTACTTATAAACGTTCCCTGATTACAGACTCCTCTATTCTAGATCCAGCTTATTGACAGACGCCGTGAGTAGGTCAGATGTTGGTGGAACAAACGGTCAAAATCCGGGATGAAAATGAGTTCTCAAATGGTGCGAAACCTGCCGGAGGTTCTTTTCAACCGACGGAGCCATAGCGCATGAAGCACCCACTTAGTTATTCCTGCTACAGCTACTGAAGCAATCACGCCTCCTCCGCACTGCATTTGCCGTCGTGTATTGATTCAGTCTTGCCTCCATTTTGCTAACTTGTCCAATACGTTTCCATTTTTCCCATCATTAGTCCGCCAACTATCTCACTGATGTATGCTTGAGCTGCTAGATGCGCGAGAACAAACCGCTTCTTTAATTCTCCACCGGCGTCTTAAAAACTTTTTCTAGGCCTCAATGAAGTACACATTTTGATGTCTTCCTTATCATCGTCGTAACAGTAGTTAACCGAATAGCACAAATGATGCGCGTGATTTCGTACAGTGTTCAACAGGCTAGACTGCAAACCACAAGTAGTCATCTATCACCTTAATGGGTCCCCAGGAAATCTAATTATATCTTCTCTGAGAAAATTTGGCAGAGAATTAGAAATACGGCCAAGGCCGCTGGACTTCCAATGGTCATTTAAAGAAGTTCCCAAATCACCAACGCAAGCTTGCGGATGACATTCAAAGATGCAAGGGAGATGTGGGTGTCGTTTACGTCTGTGGGACCGACCCAAAATTTGAAACGGCCCTAAAGTATGATAGGGTAATGGGGCCTGTCCATTTGCTAACTGTATAGATTTATTATGTGTGCGAAATTTGAGAGGCTTAAGAGTGTATACAGTAACACACGACGTGTCTATTCGGTTAGTTATCGCCAGCCCAAATGATTTAGTTCCCGCAACGTTTGTTGCAAAGGACGGCTTTGCGTGATCTCGTAAAGTGCCCACTGGATTGTATGATTCTTCGAGCTGGAGCAAAACCATCACCCTGGTCGCTTGGTGTATTAGTCCCATCTAATGTGCCGAAGGTTTATCGTGAGTAAAGTTGACGATTCTAGTGGTCTGATCGGGTACAAAACATCAGTTGCCAATATATCTAGCAACATGTAGCCAATGGTTAGGGCAAGTCCACCACGGTCACTGACATTGGAAACTTGCGACGCAAGCTGAAGCTTGTAATGTTGTGTGAGTTTGCAGTATAACTTTCGTTATCAAACATTGAAAATCTTCCAGAAATAGTCTCGCAGGTTGGTCGAAGGGGTGCCTTGCGTACCGACCGAAATAAGGGCAACAGATAAACAGATCTTTGCACCAAAAGGATAAGTACGGCTGTTTACACCAGACAGGTATGGGATCAAACGTCTTCTGGTTTTTCAACATCTGAGGTAATACCAGCTTTTGGATACGTATGGCGTGGAACATGCCTGACCTGTAATGTACAACTTCATTCTTGGTGAAAAGTGCACCACCCCACCTAAACTGTTTGAAATTTTCCGGGAACTGGAAAGAGAACGTGGAGGCATGAGGACATTCACCGTGGACAGACTGATCATGAAATGAGAACAGTCCGTATCGCATTCGACAGCGACAGTGCTGCGTCACGTGACGCTATCCAAAAGCATGCAAGCAGATGACATTTGCTTGCAGTGCCGGTTAAAAGAATTCCCTGTGCTGTCGGTACCTTTCTAACTGAAAGGCCACAGTGGTTAATGAGTATGAGTAAGGTGTATTGTCACACACTCACTAGTATGGGTTCGAGCGTGATGTGGACGCCATCCGTCGAAATGATAGAAAATATATGAATTATTTGTTGTGTACTTGGCACTACATCAAACCCAACTGAACCGTCCATGCACAAAACGACGTTGCACATTTCGGTAACCGCAGGACCAACCGGATCGAAAATGCAAGTGGGCAGATGAGAAACGAAGCGTACAAAATATGAGCCCGTAGCCACTGACTGTTACAAGAATTCGGACTGCAAAGCACTTACGACAATGTCGTCGTAACATTGTGGATCTTGACCTGTACATCAAGAACCTACTCCACTGCATGACCACGTTCGCTGGTAATTTGGTAGAGAAGCAACTGGATAGAGGAACCTTCAGGCTGCATTTCGAAAGATAGCTGAGTACAGAGCAGGCTGTACCCAAATAATCATCTTGAATGTTGCAGCTGCGTGTGCAACATGATGACGAAGGTTTTGCTCTGGATAATATGCGAAACAGTTGGAAATGTCATTTTAATCGCTCTAAATGTCTTCCTTTCTTCCGCATCTTTTCATTTCCGCAAACATTCCTACTAGTCTCCTGTTGCGTTTATTTTCAGTCATAGTAGTCGTAACCCCCTTCGTGATTGCTGGCTGGTAGACTGTGACTTACCAATTCGCATGTTAGTAGGCTTGGAGTTCCAACTGGTAGCCACAACATAAAACATTGCGTTATTCGTTGTTCAAATCGCACAGTTGCGGCGGTCGCACAACGGCAACCTTAATCAACATGATCGCCCCCGCCGACAAAACAATGGAACGTGCGAAAGTCCGATTTGTTGACGTAAGACTTCCACATCAACCCACTTACAAGTGATAGGCGACGAAGAAAGACGGAGAAGTCCTGCGCAGGATAGTCTCGTGAGTACAGCAGTGAATCCATCGATATGGCCAGCCACCATTGTGATACCGGTCACCTGATACTTCGTAGTAAATACATCCAAACCGCGGACATTTTTTAACATTCATTTTTGTAGCAACCAGCTGCAAGCTCAATCATCTGGTAGGTGCACGCGGGTTGAAGCATCCCTAAACGGTCGGGCATATGACAGATTTCGACTCCGTACATATTGCGAAAGAACTGATGGATCATAGGAAGAACAGTCACGGAAGCGGAGATTAATCCAGCGGGTAGAAATTAACAAACGCAACTTCGCTGCGGTGCAAGTCAGGTCAACGGTTGATTTCAACTTTTGACTTACGTCGATAATATTTTTGTCTATTTTTTTCTCACCGAAACTTCTGCCTCATATGTCATCTTCCATCTTACCTACAACTGTGTTGACTCACACGTTGACAGAAAAGACCATAATTCGCAACATAGGACGGTGGAGCACACCCCAAAGTGGCAAGTGGAAACAGTGACTCAGCGTGTGGTGGCACATCGATACTCGATCAGAAAACCGGCGTCTTCAAGCGCGAAACACGCAGCCGCGAATGGTCAAGTGACTGACCCCACCTCTTTGGGGTCCTATTGGGCAATGACATCCCTGAGGTGTTGGCACTTTCTGAGGCATTGTTAATCAAGCATCATGCGCCAACCCTGGGCTGGCAGAAGGTGTCTACGCAATCAGTTTCATTGCCGTGGCATTAAAACCGCCCACCTCGCCCTGATTGCGCCCATGTGAAGTTCATTTAATTCCATTATTTTGTCGCGACGCGTTGAACCCATATAACTGAATGTTTTTTGCAGTCGAGTGTTGGGGATAAACGAACTGCTAGCGTCCCACAATATGTTTTGCTTGCCGTTTTGATGAACTGGATAGAGGAAATCTGATGTTTCAAATTTCTCAAAGGAAGACCCCCTCAAAACGCTACACGAGGTCTGAAGCTATTGTTTGCGCCAAGTTGCAAAACGGTGATTAAGCGAGCTCATATCGGTTTCTATCAGGAGTATAATCGTTTTGGTCGGCTTCTACCAGATATTTTAGGAACCTCTCTAAGAGAGAATTGTTGACCAACAATAATAATCTTGTCGGATTGATTGTTTTTCATGTCAACACGACCGGCAAAATTATTTGCAACTTAACTCAGACTAAGTAATGCTTTGTCGCTATGTTAACTCACCTCACTCCTGTGTCTCATTAAAACTTTAAGAACTTCACTACGGATTTCATCAAGAAAACAGCGACCAAAACGCTTTACTCTTTACAAAGTTTGCCGAATCGTACCACCGAAAACTCAGTTTTCCCAGTAATGTCCTGACACACATCCACAACCTGTCAATTAAGCAGCATACATAAGAACAACTAGAAGCACTTTTTCTGTGCTTAAAATGAAAAATTCCGCTGAAAAATTCTAACCGTTTAACGATCCAAGTTCGGTTTGACTATCAGCTCAAAGAGTCGTCTTTCATTTTTGAGGACATTTCAGATGGACTTCGTGCTAAAATGGTCAGTAATTTGCATCAACTTCTCTCCTCATTCACCAGCACTGTTGTTTAGCCGGTGAAAACTGTGACACCATCATGCAGCTGAGACAAGTGTAGGATATAGTATTTCCAAAATCAGACAAGGGCGCTGGCGTTATAATCTTGAATTAACCTGCTCATGTGATGAAAACCTGCAACATATCGGCTGATAAATGAAGGTTTAAAATCACCCATTACACCGAACAATAGTGTCTTAGTGACAAAACGAAGATTTACGAGGCTACAGATTTTCCTACTATATGGTTACGGAAATAAGTGAGAGTATAAACAGTTCAAATCCACGCCAAGAGTGGGAATATCACCAAAATTACACAAAGCTGGTCTTCCCATGAGGTCTATCCTCGCTACAGACGATTCAGCACACCACAGTTTCATAGGATGGCTAGCTCAGCTCCTTGAACCCATCCGTGAACCCCTCAACTCCTGTTCTATGAAGGATTCGTCTGTAACACGTGACATGTCGGGAAATATTTCCCTGAGTTCCTCACAATGGTATGTTCCACTCATCTTGTTGACGGCTCGTGTTGATTGGTCGATCAGCTAAAGGGCTGCCAGACGATGTTGCTGCGGCTGGCTAATAATACTTAACGGGACTGCTCAGCGAGGCTCATCAACACGGTTGAATGGTGGATATCCGTTGTTAAAAACACAACTGGGTCGGAAAGGAGTCTACATTTAACGTGTTGTTGAATTTTGTGGAAAAAATGGTGACGGTCTGCACTAGTCGGTAGGGTCACTTGCTTGATGGCTGGGACATCAAAACCAGTAATTCAGCGTCTTCCGGACCATCAAAAGTTAGGTATCCTAAGTGCGATGTCGGAGTAAACTCGTTTCACAAGAGGATGAAATTGAAATACCCGCTATATAAAGGCAAGCACGGTATATCTGGCTGCGAGCGTTTTGGCAGTCAGTCATTGGAGCAAAGAAGTGCACATTTTAGGAAGAGCGGACATCGTTCGGTTTGCCTGTAGGTGAGCTATGTGAGCAAGTCTTGCCAAGTGCGTGTACGATGCACGATATCCGGTTATGGGTAACGCCGTCACACATTGGTTCATGAGGACAGGCCGCACCTATGCGAGAACGAGAAAGTGATACCCTCCGTATGTTGAACTACGTCTAATCCGAGCGGCGTGTGTTTGAGGTTCATCCGGATAAGATTGACTGATCCGAAGGCGTCAGCGACAACATATCTCTCTCCAACGAATTCACTGTACGGGCGATTGGTTTGCAAAGAGGGCTTTGTCAAACGACGGATCATACTCTACACCGAATTTGCACAACGCCACGCAGCGAAATACTAATTCAGTTGCGATCCATGGATCAGCCTTATTTTATTGCAGCTGGCTCAGCCTATACGGTTAACCAACTTCCGATGAGGTAAACTGACTTCGCTTATAAATTGTAGTGAGATCACCTCCGACGTCCCTAAAATCCTAAACTCCCTGTGACGTGAGAGTTGCCTTGCAAGTACCACTGCGTCAGTTCACATTACCTCGTGAATGTAAATTTACTACAATCCACTAACATCAAGGTTAGTGTGTTGGCGTAAGTATCGCAGTTTTGCTCATAGTTGTATAAAGAATCTGCGCCATCTCCACCATTGTAGGCTACATTCACTAGGATAATAGTGTTTTAGCTACTACCGTTGGGAACGCCGCCCAACTAGGCTGACACTTGTTTGAATCCTGGAGGTCAACTGGAATTTCCGTTGACATTCGTCCTCTCTGGCAGCTACCGCGCGGTTGTGCTGAAGGTCCTCTCACGTCCATTTCCCTAGCACCCCTATTCTTTACGTTGAAGTCCGCTTGTGTACGGTGAGTAAATAAAATGAATAGTTTGTTTGCAGATTCACCGTTTTCTCACTGAGACTTCCGATCCGTGTTAACATAAGGCTGGGGGAAACCTTGGGTGTGTGAACCTCGGAGCTAGCATCGCGAAAAAATGTGAGACATTCGCTTTGAAAGTTTAACTGAGAATAGTATGAAGAATCTGCCGGGATGCAACCTCCCTGAGGCACATCCAAGTCTGGGAGGTAACAGTGAATCTTAAGCAAGTATGACCACTTATGATTGAGGTCTCATCGGTCTGTCTTACCGTATTTTGGAGTGCCTATTGCTTGAACCTTTTTGGAGCACGTCAAGCTTTTTGGGTGATAGAACTCAATGGATTTTTGAGTCGGATTATGCTGATGAAGGCATCTTGGATGGAATAGAGCCTTCTATGAAAGATATATTATCATTAATTGGGACCGGAGACAGCGTAATGTGCACAGGTGTTCATTATTGGACAAGCGTGCTGTGATGACGAGATGGTTAAATACGATTTAACAACAAAGAGTTGTAAAACGCCTTGCCGCGTTGAACGAAAGGTTGATACAATACCGGAAGCTCGGCGTTAACCACTCAGACATGACACTACAATACATCTGGAACATTTCAAAAATAAGGGTTTCAACTGCAGAGCGAAGTGGGTACTTGCCATTCCATCCGTGTTTAGTCTCACTTGGCCGGGCGATGTTTGGATAGCCCTTGATTGCCCCGCTAAACAATGGGGCGTCTGTCTATATGACTCGGACTCAATCTGAACAACAGCTTGTTAGGTGTACTTATGCCCCTTCGTAAACACTCAGTGGCGTTCTTCGCGGACGTTGGGGAAGTGCTCCCGTAAGCGAGACTGCTCCGTTCTGACCGAACTGCTCTGAGTTTTCTTTGATGGGACTCCGGTTCATTTGATTCAGCGATTCAGCGATTGATACACAGGTTTGAGGCAGAGGCCCAAGGGGCCCGGATCCAGTCGGTTTTTCTTGTTCAGTGTCAAGCGCCGAGTGCTTGTGAGCTTAAGGTTCATCCTGTTACAGCCACATCACCACAATCTTGTGCTGGCTTCGTCTACAGAAAATAGACGCGTGCTTATAGCGGGCTTTTCTAACAAGGATGTCAACCTTGGTGAAGGCAGCTGAAAATTATCCGTAGGAAGCAAAATCTGTCTTAAATCGGATAATTTATGAGGGATCCAGAAATATGGGGTAGTATTTCGGTTACCTCTTTTAAGAAACTGAAAATCGTCAATTTCTGAGACAAAAACGTTGATGAGCGTTGAAAAGTTTGTTTTAGCCGACCGTTGATGGGTTTATCCTTCATTTCGCGCGAAGGTTAAAAATATTCATGGTGGGTGTTGTGGTTGTACTTATGCGTTTTCATGTGAAGTATCTGTTTATGTTCGATTAATAGTTAATTGTTCTATGTTGATAAACGAGTAATTGTTTAGAAGTTTGATTTTATGCGACAGATTATCTTCAGGGATTCAAAGATCTATTCAAGGATCAGGAATTTTCCGGCTTACAGGATTTTTGAAGCTGTTTGGAGGAATATATGAAGGAATACAGTGTTTTGTACATCCTGGGTTCAAGTAAAAAATCAAACAATGGACGCTTGAAGTATGATGATGTGAGTGTGAGTACTATTGAGGTTACAAGGTAGATGGCGTACAGGTGTATCAAGTACAAGCGACGTCGGAGTGAAAGCCACGGATTACGACGTGTTTAGTGAGTTGAGTTCACTCAGGTTCCATTGCTCAGTTCTCATGATACATGTTATCAATCACGCTTTAACGTCACCAGGAGGAAAACGATGTTGGCTGTCAGTTCTTTTACGTTAGAACATAACCATGACCTAACTTCCTTGCTGTACGATGCACACCCAACAAATCGCCGGCTCACTGCAGGTGAAGTGAGCGATTCTAGTACAATACTCCAACCGCGAACTTAAAGCAGTATGCTGCGGATGTTTACGGCAAGTACATAACTACAATGGATATTTGCAACATCCATTATCGTTCAAAACCTTCGACAGTAAGTAAGTTGGTTTGTATGCATTGATGTTGCAGAAAACCTACCCCAAATTTTTGATCACATGGAGAAACCTGGCGTATTGCGTGTCCTCGAAGACGATGGTAATAGATACACGCACATATGCTTCGCGCGAAAGGAGCAAGTACAGCTCTTCAGACGTTTTCCCGATGTGGTCAACGTCGATGCCACACATGGAACCAACCGCCATATGTAGGTCCTATATCATTTCACGTGTGCGGTTGTAGCTTGAAACTATATCTATAGGGTGCAAGGAGGCTGACTGTCGAGCATTCACCTCAGTGCGTTCATTTATAGAACAGTGAGGTTTAACGTAATATGTTGTGCCTGTGACTCCATGATTTAATCCATTTCCCGGCTGACATATTGTCAAACCAGCAAATGTCCGAATACCGTCAACAGTAACTACCGTAATCGGACAACACAGAACAACGCCCACGTTGTGCCTAAAAACCGCTTGTTGCAGTCGTATCTATTTGCTTACGATTTCGCTAAATACCTGGGGTTCCCAGTTCCACAAGCTGTTGGTTATACCATCTCTATTGTAAGTCGGCTGTCTTCAACATTTTGATGAATTATCGGATGCGCGATTTACAGAAAAATATTTTAGCACATATATTGTGCGCGTTCTTCATTCTTTTGTTGCTAAAATTCCTCAAATTAACCAAAGTCCCAATTTCAGCTACCTCGTAAACGCATTTTTTTAATCGAAATATCGTAATTCCTCAACGTCCCAGATAAAAATGTTTAGCACATTAACACAACCTTATTTCCTATAGCAAAATAGGCTTATTCCATGTTTCATAAAACACTCCGTCAATTACCATTCAGAATTTATTGAAACCCACATTTTAACAGTCTACTCATATGCGCATTTACTCCCTGCGGATAGTTTTGAGCGTGAAGGCAAACATACGCTTCAGATCGCTTGGTGCCTTCTGAGTCGATATCCGAGGCCAAGGTAGTTGCAGTGGAAATTCAAGCGCTGTTGCGACTAGTCAGAACGGGAATCATTAAACTGGTCTCGAACTGTAGTGAATATGGTGAACATGTAATCAACGAGGCAAAGTTTTGTTACTACTTGAGCCCTGGACTTGGTCGTCGTATCTTCAGGCTCTGGGAATGAGTTAGCATATGGTAAGCGATTGTTTCCGATTAAACGTCAGAATTCCTGACGCCGATTATACAGGCAGATGGGTATTAATTTGTGTAGCCTCGTTTTACGACCCTTCTGGAAAAGCTGCATTAATGTTTTTGTCTAATCACATCCTGATTCAGGGACTTTGTCACCAGTAGATCGATTGGTATTTCACTCTTCCAGGTGCAGTCCTTCAAAACGGGGCCTAAATATGAACTGTTGCAGCTATGGGACCAGTGTTATCTTCAGCAACACAGCAAGTAATGAACGAACAGTCACTTTCCACCTACACAGTGGAAGCTGACCAACCAGGCAATGATGAGCCGTTTGTGCGTGCTTATGATGGCCCAGAAAATCTTCTGGTGCTCCCTCCCACTGGCTTGTTCTCCTTGTGCTCAAATGTGAGTCTGATTACACATGCAATAATATCGCATGAACGTCAAACCAAGAGCTAGAGACAAGCACTGTACCAATTTTGTCTTTCGGGAATGATGGCGCTGTAAGTATCTGCCCTAGTTACAGATCACTCTCAGATGGTCGAAGTCTGTGCGATCTGCAAATAGGCGATATAATTCGCCTCATAAAGGCGCTTTCAGGGATTTTGTCGCTATGGCGTAATCCCTGAAGTATTTCTTGGTGATGATGGACACTTGGCCAAGAGTCAGAAATTCAAAGGGTAAGTCAAGGCGGGAAATAAGGCTAATTTGCTTCTTAGGAGCGTCCGCAAAGTGACACTAGCTAACTACGCGTAAAACATTTGAAAATGTCTCCGCCCAACCTAATTATTAACTTCCCAACTTCTACCTTGAGTTTGCAAAACCAACCTGTTTTCGAGAGGTAGTAATGTTTTGTTATGCTCCACTGAATCGTACCTGCATTCTCCGTTAAGTTCTTTGGAGTCCGCTGGATTATTGTTGAGATTAACGTGATCTCCTTGAGTTATGCCCTATTTTCTGAAAGATCATAAATTTTCATTACTTTTCTCAAGTGAATTGCATTAAGTTTTATGCTCACGTTGGCTATTCTTGCCATCCCCCTCCTTTTAATTTTTCTGAGCCCCATAGAGCTCCAGATCGCGAAATTGAATGTTTTGTGTATCATTTTTTCTAGCAATCTACACTTCGTGCCATTGTTTTATCCGCATGCGGTCATCCTATTTCAACCCAGCCTTGGTCAATCGCTTAAGTTAGCTTAATCCCGTTTTATCTCCCTCTGCCAATGATCAGTACCCCGTTGCTCATCTCGTTGTGTGGTCTTATTATTCTGTCGAATTTTGAGGTGTTTCTCGCACTCGGTGTGAGATATCTAATCTCGTTGTTTAATCGTTCGTTTAGTATCTTATCAAACGGGAATTTTATTTACACCTTTTCAGTAGTTATTTGAGGATGAATTATTGCCCGTACCACTGGATGTTACAGACGGCAGCTGCAAATTTGTGAGATCACGCGTCGTTGTTGATGAAGGGTTCAAATGAGGCACTACTAGAGTGTAGTACACGTGTTACATGGGATTTCATCTGAAAGGGTGTGATGTTGCAAAACTTTACCGTTTGGAAGGACATGCTTGAGTGCCAATTCTGGCTTTCGCAGGTGTTGAATGTGAGTATCATTCCGGAACTAGAACGGACAGAGTTGGCACATGATCATGTGTTCATATGAGCATTACTCACAAGCAAACGTGATTGAACAGTCACGTATGACAATTCGGTCGTGCCTAATATTAGGTCAGCGGCGCATTAATCAACACGGTTTCGTCATGAAAGCGTGGTCGGAGTTCTGGCTGCGTCAGCGGCAAGGATATGCATTACTAACGGGCTTTATCGAGAGCGAAACCCTTGTCTAATGCTTCGTTTCGAAAGGGTCCGACTGGAAAGTCTATGAGAATGCGGAACCTGCGATCAACTGTAGACCATGTTCAGCGTAAAAGTACTCATGATTTATTACTTTTAAGGATATCTAATATGCAATTTTGATTATATCAAAAAGTATCTAAATTAATGGTTTGGCGATGGAAGAATCTCCACCGCTTTTATGAAATCGAACTATTATAAGCTTTGGTTCATTCGTTCAACCTTTATTAAACGCTCACTATAATTGTTCTAGGTGAAGCATATAGTACCTTGTCTCAGAAATGCTCAATTCTGTGGCCTTTCGGATACATTTTTTAAAAAGTTGGAATTTAAGAACTTATTACTTTAGCACTGTATTCCGAAAAGGTTTTGAAGTAATTAACGGTTTAACATGTTTCAAAATTTTTAACCTTCTTATCGATTGAAAAATCATGGGTTCCTTTCTTTCGACAGGATTTAATATAAAGCACAACAGCATGAGTTGTGTAGCTTTTGAGGAACGCATGAAACGTCGTCGCCGGCTATCAGTAAGTCTATCCCTTGCCCAACTGTCAGAAATTGGAGGTTACTTACTGGTTTACTAACATATGCAACGTTATACCGCGCATTTCTTTTTCATGCATGTGTACATGAAGATTTGAATGGTCAAACATATTTCTCCTTAATAGCACTCGGTAGCTGATACTGGTGCATTCAACTGCAAACCATGTGCCAAGTTGTCACGGTTTTCATTATCATTTAGAAAATGGCAAGAAAGTTTGACCCCCAAGGACTGTTCAGTCGGAGTTCCACCAACTTCTGACGTATACCAAGGTGTGTCGCGAGTAACTACGGTATCGTGTATCCCACCACTTGTCTTACGATGGCAGTATCTTCCATCTTATTTCATTTTTCAAGCCACAACATGCCCCAGGATTTTCTGACCACGAAGTTCCATCTTTTCCCAGAGTGCAAGTCATCTTGACGCCGAATCTTACATGAGCAACACACAGCGGAAACTACCTTAAATATTCCACTATTAGAAAGCCTTCTTGGTTCGACGCCATCATTAGGCTCAGACATCGGCAGTAGATGAGCTACAGTGTTGATCATGGTTTGCACGGTGAGTTACGGAACACATGGAACAAATGCAATATTATGAAGCTTAGAACGAGCCGATGACATAGAGAAAAGTTAGTCGCGAATTTTTAACAACAGAGGGGCTGTGGGCGTATATTTGTTGACACACCAAAACCAAGACGGAACATCTGGCGGCGATGGACTAGTATTACAGCCAAGTGTTTGAAGATTTCAACAACGCTCAACGAGTGGCTCGGTTGTACGCTTCAGTATAGTCCCAGGATACCACACAGTCTGGCTTGCCTGAAAGTGCTGGACCATACCTCGTCGAAATACTGTTTACTGCTGGTGAATTGGAGTGCGAGCTACGGTCGACTGATGTCAGCAAATCGCCCGGTCTTATCGACATCAACCATTTCTTGCTCATTAACCGATTATGGAATTAACCGTGCCCCTAACAGGATTACTTCAACAGATCCTGGGGGAAGGCAGGCTGTCAGAGAAGTGGAAATAACCGGTGATTGTGCCCATGTGCAAGAGAGGAAGACCGCCGGAGGCTGTCAGCTGTTGGTGGCACCCTACCTGGGGTGTTCGGCAAAGTAATGGATCGGTTGATAACCAACCGTATTCAGGTGCATTTAGACAGTCTCAAAGTCCTTGTATAGAGCAGCATAGATTCGGAGTCAGTTATCCTGTTCGACGAACCCCCTGCTTGTCAGAATGCGATGAGTGAAAGTGACGACTGGAGGCCAAACTGTAGGCATGATGTTCATTGAGTTCAACTTCTGATAGAGTTCCACATGACCATTTGCTCACCCAGGTTAATGGCACAAGTTGTCAGCTTGCCTATAATAAACTGAATAGCGGACGCTCCTCATGGCGGGTCGTTTGCTGTCAGGGTCAATCAACACCTACTGGACTGACCTCCTACCCCCTGTGGTGTTCTACCATGATCAGTGTTTGGTTCCTTATGTTTTACTTCCATCAACGATCTACTAGACCAGTTACAGCGCCCACCTCGTCTTCGGTGGTAACAGGAATATATGCAGAGTCATTTCTTCAGAAAAGGGTAATGAAATACCGCGACGGAAATTGGACACAGTGTAGAGATGGAAAGTTTAATGGATCCTGCCCCAAAATTGTCAGAAATACCTCCATACATATACGTAAAAGTAGTTTTGGCGACTGCTGTTGATATGATAGACAGTCATCGATCACGCTCCTTGCCTACATCCATTCCCTTCCCGTTGATCCTTCTTCCAACATTCGAAATCTCCGTGGAGGAGTTTGCCAGCCTTCCCTGCAGTCGAACACGACTGTTTGAATTACTCGCGCGACGAATCCTGTCTCTCGTGAAGGTTGACCTCGATATGTTTTTGAAACGTGATATCGTTTAACTGTGGAAATTTGTCCTCAAGCAGTCTTTCATTTTTGTCTTTTACTACTGGATTCTCGTTTATGTGCACGTTTGTTTTACTTGCGTTTTATCGCTCCGTTAGTGAGTAATGTGTTGTGTTTGCTCGTATTCACGTGTTAAGAAGTGCGTGTACCAATGAAGCAGCCGGAATGAATCAGATCACACTCATTGGTAAATGCAGTTTCTGGTGAAGTGGCCTGTGCTACTCAAACTGCAGCCGTACAATCGAACGCCCGTATGTTATATGAACTGACTATAGCTTTCTGAAGCTATCGCAAAGTGATTTGTTCAAACGCATCGATTGCAATATATGATCGGCTCGTCTGAGTCACCCGGAATCCTGTTAGTCATATGTGGTAGTCGTTTTTGCCTCATATATTAGGAACCCCCTTGATTTATTTCTGTCTCATTTCCCACTGCAAACGGTGTCATCACGCGTCTTTATTCTTCGTCGTTTTGGACTAACTGACTGAGCACGTCTCAGAGAGGGAGGAGTCAATAAGTAAGCTTGACGATTTCGTTCCTCCACCTTTGGCATATTATGAGATTTTCTCTTTCCCGTTGATGATGTCAAGCAAGTTACCCTAAGTAGCAATGGATGTCAGTGGTGTGCCCGGCCAAATTATTGATTCGTGCCTACACAGCAAAGGTTCTACGCACGAGTGATGAACTTAGCGGCACCCATTCGCAGTTGTTCTCAAATGGTAATGGACAAGTGTGCATGCACCAAACCCTCTTCCACTGACAAGCTGAAACGCCTTTTCTGAAGCACAACCAAAAAGCGGCCCCGCGGGGAATGGAACCGAAAGACCGTAGTGGGATTTGGAAACAAATCGTACATTTCCAGTAGCGTTCGGGAATGTGTTAGGCAGTCAACTTTAGCCCGGCCTAGAAACAACAACAGCAACAGAATAAAAAGAAAGGAAGGAGTCGTGCGGTGGGTTCCAGCCCACTCGTAAGCACTCAAAAACTCGTCAAACAAAAAGTGCGTGGAGTCTTCGAGTGCATTAAACAACGCTCGTGAAAGCCCGATTTAAACGGTCTTGAAGAGTGCAGTGATAAATGGATCGTTGGGGAAATGGCAAGCACTTGCAGCGCACAGTCAGTTGCATGACTGAAGAAAGCGACACGGAGTTCTAACCAGACCTCTGATGGCAGACTCACACAGAATTATGCGTGCAGGAATGACAAGCGGGAGAACACGGTTGCAGCCGAAATCGCTAGAGACGACACGATCGGTGGTCAGTACAAACATCTTTCTACGCCACTACGGATGTACATACACGAAAAAACATAAACAATCAGCAGATGGATCCCGTACAACCGTGAATCTCTGCCTGAATTTAAGATGGTTGAGGCTCCACTCGATCGAGTAAGTATGCAGTCATCATGTTTGCTGAATTATTGTGTAAAACAGAATACACCTTTGAAATTACGTCCAAAAAATTTTGGCTTCATTGTGTAACCCACTCCTGCGAAACACTGACGGATAGGCGCCTTCTCATTTGTTGCTGTGTTCCCATACCAGACCAGAAAAATCGAAGGGCCCCCAGGAATCCGCTACTATACAAGGTATGTGTTTGTGAACAGAATTTGGCAAATCATAGCGAGCCTGACACTGTAATCAATAGTTTCGCCTGAATGCCTCGGCATTGAACCCAAGAATCAACCCGATAGCATTCGCTGGCTTAATAAAGAGAAAAAATTACATCAGTAGGTACTGATGGCACGCAACCAAACAAAACACTCCCTTTACTTCCAGATCAAATTGCCGTCAACCATTAGCCAGCTACACGCAGCCCAGTCTCGTGCAACCAACTAATAAATAATGCTCCACCTCGAGACTAATGTTGATGATGTGTACATGGGCAGAGCCTGCATCTTGCTTTATAATACATCAGTACACTAGTCCTATACCCAATCATCTGTTATGATCACGAACTATTCAAGCATGAACGCGGCTCATCAGTCTTGCCACAGAAAGTTTCACAAGCCTACCAGCTGTCCCAACAAGATTGCTTGCGACTTAAATACGAACACGGAGCATGCCGGCGTTTATTCCATAATGAGCACCTTCCACCGGGAAAAAATATTGTATCGCCTGAAGGTGATATTTGCCGGACGGAAGTATTAGATTACCAAACCAGCCATAGGACCACAACGTAGGACGTTGGTTATCATCCATGTGAAGATAACTACGCACCAACGATATGGCCTAGTGGTCTAGGGGTATGATACTCGCTTTGGGTGCGAGTGGTCCGGGGTTCGAACCCGGGACCCCTCGCACCCAAAACGAGGATCATACCCCCAGACCACTAGGCCATATCGTTGGTGCGTAGTTAT
>LUCH01000132.1:327864-342942 GCA_013368495.1 Paragonimus heterotremus | reverse complement strand
AGGAAGTGTTATTGCGTGGTAAAACTTGAGACCGATGACAACGAAGATGTTGCCGTCATCAGCAGCACCTGGCTCGATGCTGCCCGAACAACAGCAGTCATTCCACGACTCTGTGGAAGTGCGTACCACAGGTATGCACGGAACCACCTACAGCCGAAAGCAGGCGAACCGAAGTTAGCAGTTACCATACTGGTTACAACAAGTAAGTAAGATTATTTAATACCAAGCGCACCAACATTTAATTGCAGTTGACTTTGAACATACCGAGGAAATGGAGGTGAGGTACAATTCCGGAAACCTACCTTCAAGTGATGACACCATAAACATGATTTACCTCTAAAACGTCAGATGTAAGTTCATCCCGATAGATGGTTGTCATATTACTAGTAAACCACCGCGATTTGCGGACGATAACAGCGATGAGAACCCCAATGCAAAAAGAAGAAAATTGGAACCTACACCTGCCACTTATTCAGTTCCATCATGCAGCACCGAGCACCAAAACCCTATCGGCTGCATAGCATACGGTGCTCATACAGTTATCAACAACAACAGCAGTGAGAAAGCATTACTTCCATTTCTAATGCTTGCAGGTAATGATTTACAAGAAAGAGTAACGAAGGCTGATATGCGAGAGTTATGTTCGTTTTTCAATGGTGACAAAGTTTATTCCGCAACTGATGATTTTCCTTAGACCTATCTCGTAGCATCAACGTACAACTGAAAGTATTACGCACCACAGTGAAACAGATGATGACCGAAATAACACGGTTAACAAACAAACATAGACCGTGCTTGCCGCTACCTGTAACGTCAGTGACGTAATTACAGGAAGTCGACAGGAAAATGTTGAATACAAAATTTCATTCCGCAGTGGTGAGCGCGAAGATTTGCGACTGTCTGACGTTCTTTTACGCTGGTTACTTTCGAGGGATCAGTGCCGCCAATGTTGGAGCTTTGCTCAGGAACATGATGGACCGACGAATGACTAGGGCAGTCGCAGGACAAATAATGTATTCCGGTGCATATCAGACGTTTGCATTCAAACGGACACAGTTGAAAGCATTTTTACTAGGTAATACACTCTATATTGCCTTCATTCGTAACGCACCTATGTCGGATACACGAGAGGACGGAATACGCTGCAACCTCCGACAGCACACTGACTAAATACTGTAGAGAATGGTCGCATTGTGCAAGGGACGAACGGCTTACACAGCATCCGAGAGCACCACGTATTGGAGACGTAAGTAAAATAAGTGTGCGGTAACATCAAAGTATTCTTACTTTTCCAGGAAAACAAATGGACAGTGGATCTCGACGATCATTTTTTGGACTACGGTGAAAATTACCGTCAAACATATTGCACATGTTGTACAAACGGTTTTCTTTAATACACGTTATATATCTTACTTATACGCGTTGTTTCTCTATCACTGGCATCTTGCGAAGGACCGTGTTCTAAATAGAATACTCTTAAAGGTTGATTAGGTTCTAAGGCCAAAGGGAGGCTGTGGGGATGGAAATGAATTACGCGGTAAGACAATAATCGGGGAGAAATACTGATAAGAACAGCTGATTTGAGCGTGCATTTTATTGAACTGCCATTGGCCTGTACAATCCCTTTCTGTGATTGGCTAAAAAACCGCGTGCAAAACGCTTTCGCTTTGGAAACGACCCTTTTTCCTCTATGATTGCACCGAATTGGTAGCTTGACAAAAAAAGCGGAAATACGAGCGAAAAAAGAAATTGTGCTCACAGGGTGGTTTCTACCGTAGACCTGTTCTTCTAGTCGTGCTGTTGCCTCACTTCAGCCAGCGAATTAAAAGTGATGAAAAAGTCGTCTACATATCGTTGATAAAATTCCGTCTGTCAAATCGTTGTTTTGGTTTGCTGCTTAGGATATCCCACGAAGATACCCGCCAGTGCAGGTCCTAGTTGGCCACTCATTCCAACTACATAAATTTGCCTATGAAACGTTCCATTAAACAAAAGCTTCACGCTAGATGTGTATAAATGAGACAGTTTGCGTAGCTTGTCTGCAGAGAGCTTTAATTGAGTATTCCAAGCGCATACGCAATGTGGTGGACAAGTGGGTATGCTCTCGTTCCTCATTCACTAACAAGTTGAAAGATCCCTTCTGGAGAGAAGTCGAAATGTAGTTCAAACTGGCATCGAACTAGAAGAACGCGGAAGAGTCTGAAAACAAACCGTGCATCCCCAGCAATGTGTGAAAGAATTATAAACAGCTAGTTCTAGCCTGTTCTGCGAACATCGGCACCAGCCAAGAGAAGTAAGAGGGGTGCATGAGATGGGCCGCAGTCCATTCGAGGGAACTAAAAAGGTGTCAGGTGAAAAGTAGGTTAAACCTTTGAGTGCCTTAAGCAACGCTTGAAAAAGTGCAGAATAAACGACCTTGAGAAGTAGCGTGACAGATGAGGCGTTAGGAAAATAGCAACCATCCGTTGCCAGCAATTACTTGCTCAACTGAAGAAAGTTGTATTGAGTTCGTATCATGCCTCCTGTAGCAGACGTATGCAAACTCATGCGTACAGAACAGATAAGCGAGAAAACGCAGCTGCAGTCGGAAATATTAGAAAAGTTACGCGACCGGTAGTTAACACAACAGTCGTAAATAGCGTCCACCTTCTTACCGACTGGACCAATAATGAAGGGACTGCACACCAAAAAACGCCACTATCCTGTTTTGCATCCACATGTAAAATTATATTCTTGAAGTGAAATGTGCCCTTTAGGCCATGATATCTGAGGTTTGATCGTATTGGTTCAACAGTTTTCACGAGCCATTGGGCTAGCGGGCGATAGAATGAGCTGATGGTTGACAAAATTAGTGTGAACTGCACGCCTTCCATTTTGGGTTTCTGGTAGGCCGTAGATATGCATGTATACAAATATAAATACCGTAGACCTTTATCCTCTTTAACGGCCGACGTGCGGTTGAACTAATGCTCCTTCCAGCTCCAACTCCCCAACGCCTCTGCTGGTTGAGCTAAAGTCCGTTCGTGTGCTGTGGGTAAACCAATAAATGCAGTTTGTTCACAGGCACGCCATCTTCTCAATACGGCTTCTGGTTGGCGTTAGCATAAGTCTGAGAAAACTTTGAGCGTATAAGTCAAACAGCAAGGAACTAGCTTTGCGATAAAGGTCTCACGACAAATCCACTGGTTCGCACTGAATGGTGGATTACATCTACTGTAATCTGCTTCAGACTTAAGTTACTACCGGCAGACTTTTTAGTTGTTATCACTAGATCAGCGTGGTTCAGTAAAATGGAAACGCCTTTGTCTTTCGTGGTTTTAGCTTCTTTATCCCCGCGTCATTTCCAACTTCTCCACTTTATACTTGACTGTCTAGAGCTAATAGAGAAAGCTGTCAGAATATCCGCTGTACGTGCACTTAAGACGAAAAATCATAAATCATCAATAATGTTCATTATTGCATTAGTAACCGTAGCCAATTCATACCACGGTACGTATATTCTGTAAACCAGGCTGTTGGAGTTGAAACTACGTGGTTGCTGTGAAAATTGTTGCTGAAATGACGCAATGCTAGAGTCTTCTTTTCAGTGTCTATTGCACCCTTCGCAGCAATTGAGATGTTCCGAGAACTTCTAGCTTTCCACCGTTGATTACGGCATCGTCGTTTTTAATCCAAATCCATCGCACTGCTTGGTAGTGATAACTTGGTATACCCGAACGAATTTTTCGTCGAGATGACATGGTTACATTATGTGCTCCCTATACTATATCACGTGACGGCGGGAAAACATTGTAAAAAAATTTAATAACCACCTTGTTCAAAACTATCCCAGCCTATTTGTTTGAAGATGATGCTGATTTGTATACACATACAACAGCTGTTTCCGTCTGTGGTACCCAACCTTTGGGTGTCATTTTTAGCACGCAGCAGTACAGTAAAAATTCATAATTTGGGTATCCATATAGGTGGAACGATTGTTCATAAGCTGGCAGAGGACTAAAAACTTTTAAAAACCACACAACCACAGCACAACTCCACATGTGACACCTTCACACGTACCACATTTTTGTTCGCAAGGGACTAATTGGAGTACGTCTTCACGGCAAAATGTTTGAAGAATGGTTGCCAATGAAGTTAATGGAACCACCACCTTAAAACCCATTGCCGACCATAATAGAATTTGCTAACATGCAAACAAAAATAACAGCAGATATGCGTATTAACCCATGTGAAAAATGAATGAACTCATGTACACATGGATCAAAAGGTAGGTATCGTTTAGGGTGCAAAGGTTCAGCGCTCGCAGGCTTAACTGCCAGTCAGTCGGTTACAACGCTTCACCTATAACATCCCTGAAATCCCTAAGCAACAAATAATATCAGGAGTATTTGCTAGTTTATCTCACTTCACATAACCAAGAAGTAAAGCCAGTGCGCTTGTTGTAAACTATAGTTTATCTTTCGCATAACTGCGGACCTCTTTATTACTATTTCGGCCTTCGAACACCTAAATAATTCACAGGTTGTTTATACGGTTCACAGCCTTATTGGCGGTGAAAGCGATTTGCTGCACGCTTCCGTCAGTTTTATTTTTCATCGGGACAGGAAGACGGAGTCGGTGCTTATGGGTTCAGGCGTTGGCCAAGTAAAATTAATGGGTAGGCTGTTACTAACAAGCAGTAGGACGGTACTGTTTACAACAATTTGACGTCCTGTCTAACATCAGCATCTGCAGTCTTGACAGTGCGTCCTTGTGAGGAAAGTTTCCATGAATTTTAGGCGAAGTTGTTTTCGGAAACTTTCCGAACTGATTCAGTGATACCACATTTGTACATCAACAACAACGGCAGCAGATTGAGCACGTACGTTGCCGTCAGTCTTTTAGTCATGTTTCAACATTTTCAGTTTGCGCAGTGCATGAATATCTCTTGAAATGTTAATACTGCAGACCAGGTATTCCATGTTTTAAATGTGACTGCAGGGGTGACGGTTTTGATTTTTTCTGGAAGCCCGTCGACCCCACTTAGACGCCCGCCGTAGAACCCGTAACGAGAAGAGGCAACGGCTGAAAGTGGCCAAGGCCCAGATGGAAATCAGTTCCCGTGATTTGCTGCGTGTGTTTGACTAATGTAGAAAGCGGTTGTTTGATTGCAACTCTATGAACTCTGCCAAAATGCCACATTTTTGCCCTAAGCCGATCACTGGCAATCCATATAGAAGAGTTGGCTGCGTCTGGACTAAATGGTGCAATTTTAAATGTTGGAAGGTGGCCCCTGTGATAAGCGTTTACTTGATAACGGTAGACGGGACGCAATTGGTGCGGAAGCGCAATAACGTAATTGAGTTCAGTCTAATCAAGAAGAAGAGAGTAACGGGGATCGGTGGTGAAGTGCGATGTGCAACTTTTGACGTTAAGTGTACTTTGCTTCTGTTGGTCAAACAGGACTAAAGAGATTTATTATTCTTGACGAAGGTGAGTAAAAATGTCATGTAGACGTCGGGTACGTGTCAGTGTTCACCCCGTAATGATGCTTGACAGTTGAAGGGAAATTTGCCGCGAACATCTGGCGATTTCTCAAACTATTTTGAGGCTATTCGCTACGTCTGACGATAGGCCGGGCCCAAAATAGTCATGTCTTCGATGAGGCGAGCGTCCATCAATTCTAAGCCTACTACGTAGCCAGTTCTCACCCAAAAGGGAAAGATGACCGTACCGGCTAATTTCTAACTAATAACCTACTAAAGAACAAGAAAACTAAGACCGAATGGAAGAAATGGTGCCAAAACTCGATATTGAATCCACCAACCCGCGTGAGAACAAGGTTCGACAGTTGAACGATATTAAGGTTCATTAATATGTGGAAATTTCCATCCACCAGAAGAGCTGTTTGTTGCCCGCGTAGTTCCAACCGCCAGGCCAACCCTTGTAGAGAAGGCTCTCGGCAGTTACCGAGAGGATTAAGAGTGCGAAAAGAAAACTAATCAACAAGAAGTAAATAAGTAAAAACGAGGGGCGTGGTTGCTGACTTTCTAACAAACATATACCGTCACCAAACGTTCAGCGCACGCAGCCACATTAACAAACTGTCATTCAGACATACGGCTGGTGCAAGTGCAGTTTCAGGAAGTTGCACGAAAAGTGAACGGCTCTTATTTGTGTTAAAAATTAGCTTCGGTGGTATCCAAGTCCAATATATGGAGTGGGTTATACTAAATAATTTCATACCAGCGGGCGGTAGACTTGGAAGAAAGAGACTCGTCTTCCCCATTTTCCTATACGTGCAGTTCGCTTGGAGGTAGCTTAGTCTCTTTCAGCAGATTTGTCCGCAAGGGGACTAAATTGGCTTGTTTTACGTTTAGAAGCTCCGAACTAATCTTTGATAAAAATGAAGTTAATTTGTGGGGACTGCATGCGAAGTTAAAGCAATCTTTGCAATCTCTGTGTAAAAAATTAATATACGAGCTTATTCGGACCTAATAATCTGTCTGGCCTTTGGGTCCTTTGGAAGCTGCCTAGAACGACTCAATGAAACAATAGCTTGCTTCTCCGAAGAATGCCGGCTTCATTAGCACTTATCAGGTGGTTTAACGTGGAGGTATTATAGGTCCCGCCAGACGGAGGTGAACGGATTTCGAATAACCGGTCCTTGATACCTTCAGAAAAAGATTCAACTTGGACGGCCCCAACGTTATGGACCTTCCACACCCCGAAATATAGTGTGGAGGGTTATACATATATGCCGACTGATTTGTCTACAGAAAATGTGTAGCAAATGCCTACCGTTATTGCTGTTACAGCGCATAGGGTTTAATATGAAGCGTGGTCGTAAGGCGGAAGACTTGTTGCTAGAATTTAATACAAATAAATGCATCAACCTCAGTTCTCCTTAGGGTCAGTTCCAAAAGGCCAGGTCAACGCGAGTGCTCTAACAGGATGAGTGAAGATCAGAGACCCTAAGAAAGCTTTTGATTCGCAGGAACCATGTGCCATCTTGTGAGTAACTCTGAATCCTAATCATAAAACTGTTGGCTGATTCTTCGATTCCACGACATTTTTATTTATTCCATGGCCTGGCCGTTGACCAGGCGGTATGGCTATTGCATCGGTTGTGTTTGTTTAGTTTGTCCGCCTTTGTTAGTAATATAGTTGTGTACTCGGATAAGCCAAGACTTCAACAATTCTGGAACACTAACAGTTCTTTCTTTGAGTATTTAGATTGATAAGATAATAGACCGCCTAAAATATTTTCCGATGTGCGGTACCAGCAGATAAGCTGTCAACTTGTGTTTCCACAGCAGTTCTGAGAAGAAGCACGTGAGCCGCACTAATGATCACAATTTACAACACCGTCTACACAAGTATTCTCTCTTACGGTTGAAACGTGTAGGAGGAAACTTTTAGGAGGTCCCGTTCAAACTGCCAGAAGCAAAGGACACACCAGTAGTGCCAGTGAGTTGAAAGTTTCAGAACCAGATTAACCTTGTGCGGGGGTGAGCAAATGAATGAAAGGAGTTAAGAGCGTATGCTGATAAACAGCGAAGTTGTCGGGCAGAAACCAGGGAACAGGAAACGGAAAATAACTCGGCGCTCACCAATGTTTTCAAAGGGGATGTTTCGAAAAGCATTTCACGGTTTTTCTGGACAGCTTTATGAAACGTTCTCTAGTTTTTGGTTGTTTCTTGTGATTAGTCAACATAGTACATGCCATAAAACGTCCTCAGTGATAAGTTTGGGCTACTAACATGTGTGCGTAATAGGGTTGTGTCACCATATTTCGCCAAATCAAACAAAAGCGTGCAGTGTGGTCAAATACTTTAAGGTTGGCAGAGACAATTTAAACCCCACAATGACCCCCTTCGAAAACATCTGAAGCAAGCATCGATGTTCGAGCGGGAAACAAAACAAGTTATATTAAAGCAATTTGACGGAACACGGCGGGCAACACGGTGTGTGTGGTCGAATGTGGTTGGAAAGGGTTGGTGTCTGTGGGCGATAGTTGGATACTGGATGGTAGGTTTGTTGGGACTGTATGAACCACTTGAGAAGGAGCGAAGGGACGACATCTTGTGAAATGACGTGTTGAGTTTTCCGAGGATTGTAAGAAATCGTTGTCCGCATAGGCTACCTCAAGATGGTCAATACTGATTATATCAGTTTTTCCAACCCGATCAGTGAAGTACTTATCCTGGAGTGATATTGCTCTAAGCCATCGAAAGCAGGTGCCTCAATTATTGATCTGTTAAACCACCTCGAATAAACAGATATGCATGTAAGCGAATCGCGGAGACTACGACTGGGCCATGCATGTTGCCCTGTGGAGGCTACGTGAATATCCGCTGAAATCTATCGGCAGAGAGTAAGTGCCCATATGGGTAGACCGTTAATATGTCGATTTCGGTATATCCTTCATGGCAATTGACGGAGTATTTTAAAAAGCAGGAAACGTGCTCATCTTGCTATATAAAACAAGCTTGTTTTAATGTGCTAAACTTTTTCATCAGAGACGTTAACAAATTGCGATATTTCGAATTAAAAAATATGTTGACGAGGTAGCTGAAATTTGGACTTTGGTTAATTTAAGTTTTGGCAACAAAAGAATGAATATGCACAATATAAGTTGTAAAATATTCTTCTGTAAATTGTGCGTTCGATAATCCATAAAACTGTTGATAACAGCTGACTTACATGTGAGGTTGTATAATCAACACCATGTGAAACTGGGAATACCAGATATTTGGCGACAACGTCAGCAAGTAGATACAACTGCCGTAAGTGAGCTTCGGGCATACTGTGAACTTTGTTCTGCGTGGTCTCAGTACCATAATTACTGCTCACTGTATTTTGGAATAGGTTGGTTCGGCAATATGGTAACCAGGAATTAGGTGAACCTATGAACTTACATGCACCACATAGTACTTTGAAACTCACAGGTCTATAATTGAACGCACTGACGATTGTGCTCGACAGTCAGCCTACCTGCATCCCATAATCACAACGAAAATGAAATGGAATGTTGGAATTCATTTATTACAAGTGCAACACTATGTGCATCATTCCAAGCGGTTTACTGCAGCCTTATTGCTTTCCGTTCTGTTTCAGTAGAAGTCCTCTTCGTGCTGTGTGTGCACCTCTAAAAGTAAGCGTTAGGTAACTTCAAAGGTGTGGCATAGCCTACCATAACCAATGACGTCCGTGACACCACTTGGTATTGCCTTCACTTGGACTCGTTTGCGCGGATGGACAACACGAAACTCATAGTCAGATGTAGCTGGGTCATCAGTAGTTACGGGTGTTTAACGGAGTCTCTTTTTCGAGTTCAATGCCGGAGGTTATAAGTTTTGTGAGGTGGATGCAACTAAACTCAGTAATTCATGACATAACGTACCCGGTGATGGGGTTGCAGTTTTCCAGTGCATAAACGGCGGTACGATAAATCAGTATTGTTCATATATTTTGAGTGAAAAATTAGTCCGTCGCTGTCGCTTAGGTAGCCATACATGTTAACAGAATCACCGCAAGCCACCGTCGATCGATTGGGAAACGGCCTGGAACAAAATGCGGTTTTCGTTAACAACTCACTGTATGGATAGAAATTCTTTTTGAAGAGGGACAACATGGGAATGCATGGTAACCATACCTTCTCCAGGCGGTTGGTTGTTTGTTTTCCGAAGTGAACAACGTCTGATTGTGCATGTATGGCCCACTTAGGCTTCACATAAAGCCACTCGTACATTAGATCGTTCATAAACTTTGGGTCCGTGCGTCTGATTAACGCAACCTCTTGGTTGGACATTAGACGTAAGTGGACAAACGTTTCCACTCACTCCTCTAAGTTATCTACAGTTGCCATACGATGAATCAAATGGTGGCTTCTAAATGAGTTGGTCAAAATGAAGATTACAGGGTTAACGACACCAACTAACGTGTTTCCTCACGGCACCTTGAACATGGAAATAACAACATTATGTCTCACCGAAACACGACTCGTGCTGCTCGCATTTGGGCCGCCATTTTGTCCATCACAAACGTTTTCACAGGTATGTGATCCCCCATCGCATCAAAAAATATTTCAAACGGACGACGGAGTGAAGCGTACTTTTCACTCCGAACGTAATCATGCATCACGGGTCTTCCGTGGCCCATCCCGTCTTTGACAAGAAACTGATATATAGGTTCAAGCTACAACCGCACATGTGAGCTGATATAGGACCCACTTGCGGCGGTTGGTTTCATACGTGACATCGACGTTGACCACATCGGTAAAACGTCTGAACGACCGCACTTGTTCCTTCTGCGCGAAGCATATGAGCGTGTATCTACTACCCAAGTCTTTGGGGACACGCAATACGTCATTTTCCTTTACGTGATCGAGAATTTGGGGTGGGTTTTCTACAATATCAATCTACACAAACCAACTTACTCATTGTCGGAGGTTTTAAACGATAATGGATGTTGTAAATATCCACTGTCGTTGTATACTTGCCAAAAACATCCCCAACATACTGCTTTAACCTCGCAGTTAGAGTATTATAGTCGAACAAATGTCTAGAGTCGCTCACTTCACTTGCAGTGAACCGGCGATTTGTTGGGTGTGCATCGTACAGCAAGGCAGCTAGGCCATGACTGTGCTTTAACGTAAAAGAGCTAAAAACCAGCATCAGTTACCTCCTAGCGACGTTGAAGCGTGATTGACGGCATGTAACACGAGAACTAAGCAATTGAGAGTAAGTGAACACAACCCACTGAACATGTCGTAATCCACGGCTTTACTCCTACGCCGCTTGTATTCGGTGCACCTGTTTGCCACCTACTGCGTAACCTCAGTAATACTCACACTCACATTATCGTACTTCAAGCGTAAAGTGCTATATTTTTTACTTGAACCAAGCACATACAAAACACTGTATTTCTTCATATATTTCGCCAAAGAATTTCGAAATTCTTGGAGATTAGAAAATTCCCTATCCTCCAATATATCTTTGAATCCCTGAAGATAATCCGTCAGCTAAAATCAAATTTATAAACAATTGGTCATTGGTTAGCATAGAACGGTTAACTATCAATCGAACATAAACAGATACTCCACGTGAAATCGTTTAAGTGCAATCACAACACCCACCACTGTGAAGTATTCCAACGAGTCAGTCACAATTGACAAAACACACAATGTTCAACGTGCGTAATCGAAACACAATAGGGTCTACCTCACACAAAAAGGGAAAAGTCACGAGGCAACGAAAAACGTGTATTAACACAACACAGATACCGAACGAGATTCAGTTTTACACCATGTCCTTGTCCGTATATATATGAGACCCCACGGTCCGGAAACAAGCCACCAATCAGGAGTCACCTTATGCTAACTGACCGCTGACCTCGGGCTCTGGTTGGCCATCTTCCTCAGCCCTGTACATAGACGCAGCCAGCCCGCCTGTTCGAGGACCTGAAAGGAAGCGGAAGGAAGTGTATGTGGTCAAACAAGATGGCGACACACTACATTCTGTTACAACTATTATTTTCAATCTTTGCGCTAAATGAGGGAGAAACCTATTAACGGTCGATTAAAACAAACCTTTCAACGCTCGTCATCATTTTTTGTTTCAGAAGCTGATGATTTTGAACTTTTCGAACGATACCACTGAAATATTGCCAGATATTCATGGTTCCCACGTAAATTCACTGTTTCACGGCATATCCTACTCTCTGCCGATAATTTTCAGCGAGTATCCTTCATATGCTTCCAGAGGTCTTGAAGGTAGGTCAGCGGGCCGGTTGAATGGGGCGACTGTTGGAGAAAGTTGCCAGCCGGTCACAAACTTAATCTATACACTAGTTCTTCTGGAATTTTTGTGCTACTTGGCAGGGTAAGCGGACGGCAGTGTTTACTTGTACTCTAAAGATTAGGTAATTAGTGGTGGCTTCAGTTCCCGATGGAAACGCCCCACCGGATTATTCGGAGAGAGCTGACGTGCAATCGCTCTGATATGTTCACGATCGAACGCATACGTCAACTCATGGTAAATGTGGCACTGGAATTGACCGCCCCTGTCTGTGATGACCGTAGAGGGTATACCAAAATTAGCTAATAAGTGGATGGACAATATCCCGGTAAAAGTGTCACTACTGGTGCTTGGTCAGATGAAGCTGGAATCGCATCGATGTGTAATCTAGAGGGGGAGTGCGGTAACAGCGGTTGATCCTGGAATGTGACGAATGTCTAAGGTACATTGTGCGATGAAACCAGGATGACGAATTTCAGGGGAAGAATGGTTGCCCTGCAGTGGGTTCAGAGCGTGTATAAGTGGCTTATGGTCAGTCAGAACAGTAAAAGCTGGACCTTCTAATAGACGTAGGACATGACGATTTGCCAGGTGAAAAGCGAATTTTCCCCTGTCGAAAATACCGTAATTTACTTCCGCAGGAACGGGCTTCTGGAAGATAAACCAGAGGCGTAATTTCTCGTCAACAAGCCGCTGGGGAAGTCCAACAACCGTGCGCACTGAAGCAATGGCTGATAGAAACAGTCGGGTTTTGATGCAGTTATCAAAATTTCATAAAATAATAGTTTCATTAAGTACCTGCATGCCAGCGCTAAACGCATGTATCGCCCAGGTATAGAAGACAAAGTCTTTCTTTGATCTTTGTAGAGGATCGGTTAGTAGTTGTAAGATGTGTGAATAGTATGGTTTGCAGTAACGACAGCAGTTGACCACATCAATGAAGCGTTGAAGTTCTTAATAAAATCAGGAAGAGGGACATTCTGCATTGCGTTAAGCTTCCTGCCCAACCATCTGAAACTACAATAATCTATGGTGTGTTCCAAAACTTCCAGCAGCACAACATCAACAACATACTTAGGAGAATTAATGCTAATTCTAAATTAGGCAAAACGTTCAAATGGTGATTCAGTTCGTACGCGCAGTGACTTCGACCAAAACTCAACAAGGTTTCCAGGTAAGTGTGGACGGAAACAAAAACCACGGATAAGTGAGTTTACAAAACTTTGAAAGGTTTGGGCAGCGTTACGCAGAAGAAATGGTATTCGGCTAAGCTTAAAAAGACCAAAATGAAATACTGCCATCGTGTTTGGAGCGTCATCAAAAGCTACATGAATAAGATGGTATGGAAGCACGAAATCAACTTGGGAAAATGCGGCCTCATTGTCCAGAGTGAGAGGAAAATCGTTCATACGTGGAATGAGATAACGATCGGGGAGTGTGACATTTTTGGGTGCATGAAACTCGCCGTACGGACGCCAAGCGTCTAGGCTTTCCAAACCATGTGTTGTGGGGCTAGTCGACAACTGTTTGACGACCGGGTATTACCGTGTTGCAACATGCGACCAAATTAAGCTTTGGCAGATCTGAAATTTACAGGCGGTAACTGACGCGGTTGGGCGACAGTAGGACGTTTTGTGGTGGGGATGTGGTGGACTAATTCGTGCGTAACTGGAGGAATGTCATACGAAGGTGTTGTTAATTAGGAGAAAGTTTGGAGCAACGTGGAAAATTAAGGTGCAGTTTCGGGCGTGAGTAAGCACGCATCAATAGAACTGATTTTGACGAGTGTGCTGTGCGTTGTTAGAGATGCTACTACATTTTTGCTGCACATCAACACCTAATCCAAAGATTGACAAAAATCAGCCCCAATAATTGCAATGTAAACATCTGTAATAACGAATATGCGAAGAAATTACTGTCGCACGCCTGGATCAGGTGTAGTTGAACGTGCACCACGTGTTGCGATTCCGCTTCCGTTGGCGGCTTACAGTACAAACGAATTATCTGGGGACCTCTTTTCTGCTCGTCGTAAATCGACACTTACTACGGTTCCGGTATAGATGAAAAATGTGATACCAGTAGACTTGCCTGATCTAAAGGGTAAGCGGGATGTTAGAATTAAGCCAACAACAGTCATCGCCCTTACTGGCTGACCGGTGTATCTCTCGAAGAGATATATTTGAAAGTGCACAGCTTTATTGCATTCTATTGTATGACGACCATCGTTCTAGTGGTACCAACCGAATACTATGTCCTCGCTTCGTGTATCAGAACTGAGATAACTGGATGAACGCATGCTGGTTGACGACTGACTCCTACGGGGATTGTGATTTACCGTTTGTTGTCACTGTACTGTATGCAGCTAACTGATCAGTAAACGCATCATTTGGTTACTGATTTGGGAACAGAATGGTGACGGGCGCTGTCTGAAAAGGTGAGTTAGCATCCAACATCTTGCCGACGGTGACAGCTTGCCTTATAGAGGGGATGGTAAATCTGAAATGGGTCGGTATTTCGCGGCTAAATGGAGACAGATCTTTCAAACGGAGCCTCTGGAATATAAGATCGTTTATTTCGTAAAGTATAACCAAATGTTCCAGATGTCAAATCATTTGCAACGGTTTACGACCATCAAGCCCACTATAGTTTGCTTAATTTATTATGTCCCTACAGTCCAATCGTATTTACTAAGGCGCTAGGGAGGTACCTCGTGAATAGGGGCAGAATATCCCCCACAATTTCAGGTGGGGTAGCTTGAGCTACGTGGGAATACATCATAGGCTGTGACTCAAACTCACGAGTTATGTGGAAGCGGTTGCGGATTACGAATACAAAACCTGGGAAGGCGAACATTAATGGATGCTACAATAAAACCATTACCAACTTCAACGCTGCACCGAGACATTTCAGACACAAGAAAATTTCCGAAGTAAGGTGGTCACGTCAAATCCACTTATTTCTAGGGAAAAAATGTATGAACTAAAGGAGTTCCGTTATCAAATAACCAGCGAATTCAGGAAGTGGACTCATCGAGAATTAACAACGTCCATGAGACATCCAACGATTTCGGAAGTATTTGTAGTTTTCCAAGTTTAGTTGATGGCGCGAAGAGTGGAGCTGCAATTCGGCCAAACAACGAAATAATGGTACTAATGTATAATTCTCGACACGTTCAAGAAACATGCCTGAGCAAGCGCGATCACTGCAGATAATTACAAGCGATACAAAATAATAACTACGCAAACGTAACAGATAATAATAATAAAAATAATAATAATAATAATAATAATAATAATAA
>LUCH01000132.1:309918-325525 GCA_013368495.1 Paragonimus heterotremus | reverse complement strand
CCTTGTACATACGAATCAACGCGTTTCGACTTTATGGGGGCCAGAATGTCGATACAAAAATGCCAAATGTGAAACCCACCATCAAAACAGGCGTCATCACAAAGAAAAGAATTGAAATTTGAAAAACCTTGAAGCATGCAATAAGAAAGAAAATGGTTCGCGTGACCATAGATTTAGTCCAAAAGATGTGATGTTACACGAATTATACGAGGTAACGTACAAGCCGATATTTCGAATAGGTCACGGTTAAGCCGGAAAATATGTTTGAATGCATCGTCAGGGGACTTCGCCATTACTTGATGTGAAGAGTGTTGGCAAAGTGCCGAGGTAAATCGGCTTAGACAAAGGAGGTAGGAGAACGACAAGACCTGGTGAATATTAGATTAGACTCCAGCGTGGGAATATCCCAATTGCTCGAAAATGTCCAAAAGTTGAAAATCTCGCGAATCGTCCAGTCACTACGGGTCTTTTGGTGTTCTTTGATAACAGAAGTTTCCTTCGCATAGCGAACGTTTGTGAGTGTAAGAAAACGAACGCGGTTTCATGTGTCAAAGAGGAAGTGTTTATCGATCACTATGACTAATAAAGTGTGTAACTTTTGACAGACTTCACACAGTTTTAACACTTTCGTGTTGGTCAATAAAATATGGAACGGTGACAGCTGGTTGTTTCAGCGTTTCGCAATAAGTGGTGTAATGACCAACGGTAGTGTGGATTCTCAAAGTATGCTGACAGTAACCGTGTTTTCCCGCTTGTTTGTTCTGCACGTATGATTCTGTGCACGCTGCCACCACCATTCAGCCGTAAGGTAATTTAACGCTTCTGCATAAAAGTTCGTCGTTCCCATTGATGTTGTTCTCCTCCCACAATTGCCTAGCAGCGCCTGCTAGCTTAACCTGCTACAACACGAGACTCAGTAGCCAAGGCGGCATCATTGACCTATTCTGACCCCGAATCCTCTGGCCACACTGCGTTCAACGCATTAACTCAGCATCCGACCTGGTTTACCACCCACGGGTCACTAATTCTGGCAACTCTGGTTTTAATGCCCACCTCTCGGATACCTTTTCAATACTGGCGGTCTAACAGTCACAAGCAACATGGTGAACATCTCGGATTAAACGTCCACATGGTTCAACTCACTAACGCTTGCTACAGCGTCACTTATCAATGGGTTGTTCTCGCGCGAGATCAGATACCGCAACACTTATATCAAGCTTCTGGCATGCACAATTCGTCCGACGTACCAATCTGCTGCTAACCTCAATTCTGGTGCGATATTTTCAATATACAAGACGTACACAGAGACTACCTATGTCGCACATCCATACGGATGCAGTCTCCTCCCACGGCACGTCTCAGCCGACAGAGAGCTCCGCAATGTTGTCAGCACTACCCAACGCTCGTAATCCAACAGGAACACGACCACCAACAATGTTCTCGTTGCACAGCCATCCCTGATTGCACACATTCAACTTTGGAAGCCATCGCTCATTCGTCTTTGCTCAGTCTTGCGAGATTGTTTGCGCACGTTTGCAAGAAATCCTTCTGGTGTAAACCCTCCTAAACGGTACGCTGGTTTGTCCTTGCTACCCTAATTTGCTCGGCAGAATTCGGATTCTCCTCCCGTTAATAATTGACACGAAAATTTCCGTCCCGAGAAGTACTGCTACTGCCCCCGTATCCTCTCCCAAGACAAGCCAAAAGACGTGTACAAAAAGAGCATTGTTTCGCCCCAAAACGGGTGCGACCAAAGCGACAAAGACGTAGTACGTATAGGGTGCACAACGGCCACAAGAACACTCCCGAATCATAAAAAGAGAAGGATATTTACCGGAAAAAAATAGACAGAGTCACTAATGAGCACAACGGAGCAAAACGTCAGACGGGTAAACACTAGCCAAGGTCACCATCTTGGCCGCTCTGTACAGGTCCGCTAACTAGGACACGGTCAATCGTTTGTTTTCTTTCTCACTGCACAGGCGTCTTAGGACGGTAACAGGGCGGTCGCCCTAACACCTTCACACTTTTTGCGCAAACCACGAATATATTCAGGCCAGTGGCATTTCCCATTAAACGATTGCTCGGATAACACTACCGGCATCACACCTACGCCCTGCTTCATCTTAATCTAACTGGTATCCATTCGCAAGACTTATCTGGGGACACTTGCCAGTTTAAAAATAGTCTATTATTCGTAGCTGCCGTTATTGAGCCATTTGTCGGTTGAAAAACCTATGGGCGTTCATCGCATGGGTTTTTGCACTGGCCAACCTTTAGTTTTTCATATTGATTTCCAACGCCTTTGTTGTATGTCCACTGGAACTTGACCTGCATCTTTCGAGAACGTTCTGTAAAAACTGCGAAGTCGGCAGTTATGGCCTTCGCAGGAATTGTCTTGAAGGTTGTTCCAGAGGGAAAACGGTTACTTCGGCTCCAATCCTCAATTTTAATTAATTTTCGAAATATTAAAATCGAAATTTCAGGCGAAGCACCTAGAGATCATCAGTTGTAAATAAGCAGTGTAAATACGAAAATTGGAATACTCAGCTGCCCCGTCTAGTTGGCTTAAGCTAGGAACAGCGTTTGAGTATGCAGCATGCGTCCACACTAATAGCTGCTCGTTTCGAATGACTTTTACCATTAACAACATGGAAAACAAACAAATGCGGGAAATAGTGCGTCTGGGATATATGCTAATCTTCACCTTTGATTTCGCTGACTCTCATGTTGGCCGGAACCTTCTCCTGCACCACGATAGATAGTTGACGCTCTAAACACCAACTGATGACTGGCTGAGAGATATATAGTGACCGGCGATCGTGTGGCTTCTCTAAGGATCCCGGCCGCAACCGTGTTTTCTTGCTTGTTTGTTCTGTACGCATGATTCTGTGTACACCTGCAACAGGAGGCCTGATACGAACTCAGTGCCACTTTCTTCAGTCGTACAACTAATTGCACGCAGCGGATGCTTGCCCTTTTCTTAACCACTCATCTATTATTTCACTCTTCAAGGTCGTTCAACCCGAACCTGTTTGAGCGTTGTTTAACGCACTCGAAGGTTCCACGCACTTTTCGCTTGGCGCGATTTTGAGCGCCGCCGCGTAGTCGGTGGCCCGTCTGGCGCTCCTCTTCCTTTTCCTCTTGGTTGTTGCCGTTGGTCCCAGACCAGCCTACAGCTAACTAGTTATCATATTTCCAAACGCTGCTGGAAACATACGGTTTGTTTCCAAACCCCGCTGCGTTTTCTCATCCGATGCCTGTTGGGACTACGTTACGACTGCTGTTCAGGGAAGGCGTGTTAAATTTTTAGTGGACGAGTGTCTAGCGTATGCCCACGTGTCCACTACAAATATACCCCACAATGGACGATTGGCAGCTTGAGTTCGTCTCTCCCCGTATATGGTTCCGTATGAACGCCACGCGGCCTCAATCGAGTCGGAAACAAGGCACTAGGGCGAACGGAACTAACTTTTGAAAATTCTAGACGATAAGGCGGGACGTTATAATACTCTTTTCTACGCCGCTCTATATACACCAAAGATGGAAACGGCCGTACCATAATGTCATTTCCAACCGTTTTCAAGGGCAACGTTTTCTCCATCAGTATCTACCTGAAATCCCGCAAAAAGGGGGAATTATGTAAATGTCGTATAGGCCAGAAAGCTGGAAACGCTATCATACATGTTTCACTATCAAATATGTTAGTATTCCTGTTGAAATACAATGCTAGCCTTGTAAGATCGTATAGTTCAACTTCCACGATACCTCAAAAACGCCGCGAAATTAAGCACCCAGGTTATGGGATGACGTATTTCATCTGGACGATTGCAATGAACGACTTTACAAGACTGGAAAGGGTGGGGGTAACGCCGGTAATGGGTTATTTTCGCAAAAATTGTGAAAAGCTTTCCATTACCTAACTAGTACTTTTAGCACTTATGCGTTTTGTTGCAATCTTCTTATTAACGCTGCTTATTTACAGCTGACGAGCCACAGGACCCCTACGAGAAGTTTCGATTTTACTACTTCAAAAGTTATTTATATTCGGGGATTCGCGCCGAAGTGACCCTGTCCCCCTTGGAACGACCTTCAAGACAATTCCTGTGAAGACCAAAACCGCCGCTAAACCTTCTAAAAACCAGTAAACCGTTCAGAAGGTGACATACGTTCAACTTCTACCCTGGGTAGAAGTTGGGTGGTTTGCATATTCCTTTCAGTTTGCTCGCTTCCCGTATGTTTGCGAACAATACAGACATTTTGGAACGTTTGAACGCCTGAACCGTTCTCCGGAAGTCCTCTTAAGCTTCCACTTTCTAGCTTACGACAGATGTTCCATTCTGATTACGTTCGTACACCTCGCACACTGCAACTTCCGGGGGTTTAATGCCGCAGAAGCCCAGCGGCTTAGAGTGGGGTAGAATGATGCTTTGCCTAATCTCTGTCAGCACCCAATTGAGAAATTTCAACCGCATCGCTGTGGGGTCAACTAAACAGCAAATCGTTCCAGGAGACTCCCACTCACCCTCCGCTCTGCACCCTGCACACACGCGCTTATTAAGCATCACCACGGCTCAACATGGCTCACGACTGTCTGCTTCTTAAGCGAGGCTCGCCACATCGTGGCCATCACTCGTGAGAACACAGGCACGACGACCTCGAAAGTGCGCAACTTCCTCAGCTGCACTGCCACACTCACTAATCTGTACACTGAGTTTGACGTATTGGGTTAGTTTCGCCGTAAACTGCTGCAGTAAAGTAGGGAGGGGAACATTATGGTTTTAAGTCTTTTGCGTATGTACTCATAGCGTTGAGGGTGACACGAACAAAGCCACAACAAGGTGGCTGACACGTCGATACCTCCGGCTGCATGATCGAAGTTTACCCATCGCCATCCTTCTGACTTGCCTAGTGACCAGCAGGCGTGTGGCTTCTCAAAGCATCCCGGCTACAGCCGTTTTTACTCGCTTGTCTGTTCTGCACTTGTGATTCTGTGTACGCGTGCTATAGGGGGCCTGATATGAACTAAGTGCCTTTTCTTAAGTTTTGCAACTAATTGCTACCAACAGATGTCTGCTACTTTTCCTAACGGTTCAACTGTCAAGCCCTTCTTCGAGGTTGTTAAATCGGTACTTCTTTGGGCATTGGTTAACACACTCGAAGATCTCGCGAACATTTTGCCTGACGCGCTTTTGAGTGCCGATGGTTGTCTGGAGCCCACTACGCGCTTGTTTTCTTTCTCCTCTTGGTTGCTGTCGTTGTTCCCAGTTTAGACTAGAGCTAGGTTCTCATCGTATTTTCAGAAATTTTTGGAAATATACTACCCGTTTCCAAACTCCGCTGCTATCTTTTAGTTCGGTGATTGTTGGAACTACTTTTCGACTTCTCTTCAGGAAAAGCGTTTAAACTGTTGGTGGACCCGCCTGTGCACCATAGGGGTAACCATCAGCCATTTCTGGAATATGATTATGAAGTGATAATCAAAACTCTGATGTTTTAGCTGAACTCCATATTTTCTAGCACAGAAAGGTCGTTAGGTGATTAACACGGAGGGTTCGAGGGAAGGAAGGCACGCGATAATTGAATTACGGTTTAAGTGCGATTGTGTAAGGTATACGGGAGAACCACCTTTGGTATTTGGAAGTTCTGTTTGTACATTTTTTTGTACGACCGTCAATAATCGGCTAATACCGGCCCCCACTGATTAGTTCGTGAAAGCTTACCAGGATAAACAGGTATATATATAGGTACATATTTGTATATAGGTATATATAAGTGTATATATATAGACATGGACAGATGTATACACAGATTGTAAACATGTTTTGTACGTGCGTTTTCTAACTATGATTCTACAAAAGATCTTCCTGTTATACATACTTATAAATCCCAACCTCACATTTTCCAGCATCCTGGCTAGTGCGTGCACACTTCCGTACATGGAAAGACTGATAATGATTTCTCAACGGTCTCGTCAGTATTCAATAAATCAAATGCTAAATGGAATTTGGAAAAATGATAGAAATATAACAGTGTTTCAAGTTAACTGTTTTTGAGGGGATCCTGGTGGCGTTAGCGGGCAAGTGCGTCATTTGCAGCTGACGGCTAGATGTTTCATGGCCACATTCAAGAAAGTCATCGGTTTACACAGAACGTTTGAAGATAGGTATTGCGTTTGATAGCGTAAGATAATAGTTTAAGTCATTTTCAAAACGTTGAAAGCGGGTTCTGGGTCCAATTTCATTCAGAAGTTCATTCAGAATATAGGAATATGTTAAAATAAAAAGGTTCGCGCGTATCGTTTCTTTAGCTAGCAAGGTTGGCGAAATGAAATCCTAATTTTTTAGATTATATGGGGGTGGTGTTGTAAGTAGCAGTGAACGCTGTGACGGTAGCGTCCGAATGTACGAATGTGACGGAGTTCAAGAGAAATCTTGATGAGTGTTGGCCAAATTTCTTCTTTGACTTGTTGCAAGAGGTTCTTCTAAGTGAATGGGTGTGTTTGGCACGTAAGTCGCATATGTCCCTAGTGGACTTGATCTTGTCAAACCTACCCCGCATTTGGTTGCACAGCGTAAATGGGTTGGCATCTGTAGTGGAACCAAGAAATGAATCGACAGTGTCACAAAACAGTCTACAGCAGCTGTTTACGATAAACTCCACCACACTAGGTCCGCTATATGTTGGGAGAACGTTCCCTTTGAATAACAGGAAACTTCCAGGGAATTCAGTTCCTCTAGCGTACTAAAATCGGTTGGTGCCGTAGTTAATTCCCGGTAACAACGACCACGTGCAAGTAGAAGCCAAAGCGCGTGAGAAAGAAATGTGCATTGATTCAAAAATAGTCCAGTTGCTTATATGTACAATGAACGTGTAGTGGTCATAGCGAGTTACTGAACAGACTAGGTAAATGCGAGTGTACCTCATTAGTCAACCGGTGATAACGAAATGAACGAGTGGGACAAAACAGTTACAAGGTTCCAACAAGTTACGGTAACCAAAAGGAGTTGACTCGCAGGAAAGTGTTCACAAGTGTTTGCGACCACCACCACAATATTCCAAATTATCAATGTCCTGGAGTTGAATAACATCACAAAGTTGCCGTGGGCTGCAGAAGCGCGATCAGGGATGCGACGATGTTCGTAGCACAAAGAAGCTAAAAGATTTGATGATAGGTTTGTGTAGCATCGCCAAACTACTGCGCAACGGGGAGAAGAGCAGACCGACGTGCACAAAATTTGCATTGTATTACAAGGTCATTTTTATCGATCTGAACAACATGCAAAGATGATAAAGAAGGTTGTTGTGCGGAAATGAAGCATCGTTTGTAAACAAAAATAAGGGAATCTCTACAAACGTAACAGTTATGAAGAAGAGTGTGTAACAAGAGTGCAAAAAGGTAACGGACTCTGCCCACCCCTCATCAGCCAAAAGCCATATCTCCTGGATCTCCTCTTCGTTCAGACGTCATGGGCAGGGCACCATTCGAGCTGCGATGACTTCCGCCGGATGGTTGGTCTGCTCTAGTCACCAGAAAAAAATCCCTCAACGGTTCGATGGCTTGCCAAAATTCACGACAGTCGACCTGGAAAAGGTCAAATGACTAAAATAGCTTTGGACCTGTCTCCGACCCGAAATAATGCGTGAAAGTGTCTGCCAAATTTACAATAAATGACATGGCACGAGCTTCCAGAAGAGCGACGTGTGTAGTGTCACCTGGGAATTTCTTGCGCTTTGGTTGCCAAACTGTCCAATAATGTAGCCTGTCTTTACTTACTAGTTCATTGGTTTGATTTACCTTCTAATTTCATTGGCTTAATTTGTCCCCGAGTTCATTGGTTGATTCAAAGATAGTGTGGACTGACATGTGTGGTACAATAACCTTAAGCCTATCGCTTCCCGGATTTTAAATCTGAGAAGTTGACTAACTTATAAGTTATTTATTTAATATTTGCAAAGTTACCCTGAGTATTTGAAAGTATAGGAATCTAATCCAAATTGGTGTTAAATTGAAATGCAAAGCCATACGAGAAATAATCCTCTTGTCTCACGTCTTTTCAATGGAAAGATTGACTTGTATGTATCGGTATTGGCTATAAACTTGTGTTCTGACGGCACTAATAGCCTGAGCTCAGGTTTTATCATTAATCATGGAAGGGACGAATTTCTTCTCGTCATGGCAGCACTGACCAATGGTGCGCCCGAGCGCCCCCAGAATCTCACTGGTGCAAGAAACTTGACGATTTCCGGCTCGAGCCGCTTCGTCTTGCGAATTGAACTGTAGTGACCTAATCAACCAAATGATAAAGGTGACCAAAATATATATATCATGTACGGTAGTATCAAAGAAGAGTCGTGACGGTGACGGATAGGCTCGAAGGTGGACGTACAAATTAAACGGAAGATGTGGCGGTAAAATAGAAACGACTCACTGATAAGTCAGTCTAGTGGATTGAATAGACCAAGAGATTCGTTGGGCGACTGATAGATAATTCCACAAGCGACGCGAGATGATGAACATTGAGCGTTGATAGATCAGCTAATACGCGGAGCTAAAATATGTTATCGTCCAATCGCTTTACCAGCGCAAAAGTCCGCACGAATGAAGGAGACAGAGGTGATGCGCTGTAACTCCCGTTTATTCGTGTTGACGATTCAATTCCAAAAAGTGATGGTGATGGTTCCAAACAAGCGTACGGATGAAGGTAACAAAACGATATGTTCAAAATGTACAAAAATGAATTATGAATTGTGGACACTACAACTGAGATTTCGAGAAGAATTTTACACATCGTACAACAAGCTGATGGGGGTTTTCTCCAGGCCACTACTGCACGGATTACCAACCGATTTCCCAGGTTTCTCGGGGAGAGGGACATCGAACTCAAGTTGGCAACTTTTCGTTTCCTCTGCCAGGTTCTAACTAAGGTAGACCATAAGAGCCTCACCTTTGCTCTTAATCTTTTTACGTCCATAGTTCAATGTTCTTGCCTCTAATTCCAATTTATTTGGACCCAGCTCAGCTTCATCCTTTAATTGCTGTTTCCTCAGTTTTATCACCTACAGTCCAGTTTTTGTCTCTGCGTGAGCGACCCTCACAACAAGACTGGACTGTGACGCCGTGTGACGGTTTGCACATCTCGATAGACTACACTGGACTGTGTGGTGATCACATTGACGGAGTCGCTCATTCCTGGCACACTGGTGGGTTATGGTCTTGTAGTGACCTGGAGATACCCCCAGTCTGCCTGCTGTATGATGTGTAAAATCCTTCCTAAAATATTAGCTCACACTCTACATAGGACCTTAAGGATCTTTGTCTGCCTGATGCATGCGATCGCGTTTCTGTCTGCTTGCTTGTCGGCCTATGCACGCCAATCGCGCTATACAGTTTTTCCGGCTTGCTCGCGCGCTCGGCGGTCGGATCCTTAGCCTCCTTAGCTGTTTCGCGTATCGGCTTCGTTTAGTGCTGATCGAGACCATTTGTAGTTATCGTATGATATATTTTCGGTCTTCGCAATTACCTGTATTTTCATTTCGCATCTGGTATTTCTGCGTATACCTGAGGAAACGTTAATTTAGCGCACGTACGCACTAAAGTCTGACGTATTACAGTCTACTGGCCCTCCAGATTTATTATTGGTAGAAGGCTGACGAACTTTCCAGAAAAAGCAGCGTCGGTTTTGGTAAGTCGTCACACACCCGCTGCTTTATGGTGTCTCCGAAGTATTGGCGACGTGTGACGAAAACGCCTTGTCGGCAGGGACGAAGTTCGCCGACGTGTCTTCGAAGTGGGTAGATTCTCTTGACCCCTGAGCTTACTGGTGTCCTTCCACGTGTGTTACCTGTCACAAAAGGGTTTCGGATGTCTCAGTGGGAACGCCTGGGTTCTCGGATAGCATGCTGTCCGTCCGGCTTATTGTCCGTATGATGTACTGACACCTCCAGTCGCCGCCAACCATGGACAACCCTTAAAAAAGGGGTCGGTGATCACTGGTTCCAGTGGGTACGCAAAATTTGTCGGGTACCTCGAATGGTTGGACCCCATTCGAAGGGCGTACGAACCAATTTGGTCACCGGCAACAGGAGGCATGCATCTTACCAGCTCTGTCGGTCTTGGACTCCTTGGTTGAATATATCTACTACACCAGATCTGCCTTCGTTGGTGAATCTTCAAACTGTTGCATTGCTTCCTCGCAACCATATGCAGGGTACATTGGCTCCTGGATGGATAAACCAGAATGACAGTGTATCAAACACCAAGGTTCATTTGCTTGGAAGATACAAGCCCCTACTGCCTATCCCCCAAATAACATTTAAGCTTGTCACCTTTAATATTCGATCACGTGCAAATAGGTCAGCGGACAGCTCTTGCACGTACTTTGGAGACTCTCACCATCGACACCTGTTGTCTTGCTGAGACACGGATTCAGGATTCTAGCTCAGTGTTGCATCTTTAGTCTTCGTCAGCCGCCTCACTGTGCTCGTATAGCATGCGCTTGTCTGGAGACCCTGAGGTCCAAGCCACTGGTGAAGTTGATGCTAAAATTACCCTGACGGCATACGCCGAGAAGGCACCGCTTGACTGGATACTCGTGAACAGTCGCCTGTGCGTTGTCAAACTCGAAGGTACGGTTAGAGCATCGAGAGGCGCTCACCACAAACGTTTTTTGTTGTTGCGGCACATTCCCCCACATATTGTAGACCGGACGCAATGAGAGATGATTTTTATCACCGGCTTACTAATCTCCTGTACACTGCGTGACGCACGAGCATTGTAGTATTCGTTGAGGACTTGAACCCCCAAGTAAGCACGCTAAGCGTGACTTAAGTGACTCGCACTCTTACGATGCTCGTCGAACGAACAACAGTGAACGTTTGTTGCTGCTCTGTGCTGATAATTGTCTATCTCTGGCAAATACTAATCTTCGACGTTCTGGGCGTCAGTACGCCACCTGGCGATCTAGATCGCTGAGTCAATCGTGCACATAGATTTACTTCCTGGCCGTTAGCTATCGGTGACGTGGCTGTTTCCAAGATTGCAAGTCAATCTGTAACAGGTGCGCGGATTCCAATCGCGTGCTGCCTTGCGCCTAGTTCACTTGGCGCCTTGGTGTGAAGCCACTTCGCACCCAACCATAACTTGTATTTAAACTAGCAGAACCACAGGCGTTTTGGATTTGCTAGTATTTGATTGCCTGTAGTCTAGTTCTTCACCCACCAGACGACACTGGACACATATACGGCATGCGGTGGATGAGTTCGGTACTGCCTCGTGTAGTACTACTACTCGTTCGGCTGCCAACCGCCGGGTCTCTACGCGACCACTGGGACTCTTCTACGCTCACCGGAATATCCCATCTAGTAGTGAGTTCAATCCGGCCCACAAGGCTTGGAACCCCGGAAGTAACTACGAGAGGGTAGCGAGGCCTGATGGATACAGTGCCCCGTGGAGATGAAACAAGCCGCTCTTGCCAGGAACTTCCAAACCCCTTTCCATATCATTCGAGCAGCTGGTAACAGAAAGTTACGTTTGAGGGAGGTAATTTACAAAGCCAGTAATGAGCCTGTTCATAACCTGCAACGACGCTTATGACGCTAGGCTGAGCACTTCCAACAAAAATTCAACTGGCCACTCGCGCCATTGACTACGCCGTCAGTCCCTACCTGTGTTAATTGGTCTGTTGACGTTTCTCCGCCATCGGAAACAGAAGTCTTTCGATATCAAATTTCTGGGACGTCACAAGGCATCCGACCCAGACGAACTCCATTCTGCCCTTTTTGAAGATGGAGGTCCGGCCTTAGTTACAAAGCTGGTGGCTCTACTCCATAAACTCAACCAATGAGGTTGTTCCAACTGACTGTTGTAAACAATCAGATTCGACGGCACAAACGAACAATCTTGAGTCAGAAACAAAAGAGTAAGAGGCCGGTATGATATGCTTTATTCGTCTAACAATTGGCGCATGACAGCTGAAATGGAAAACGTAAATCGACCACCAACTCAAGGACGAAATAAACAACACGAAATATTATAACACTGACCAGGGTTAAGCTAACATGGTCTCCATTTTCAAAAAGGGCTCACGCATTTTGCGTGAAGACCACAGGGGGGTTAGCCTGGTTTCTATTGCATCGAAATTGTTCGTCATCATTGTACTTCTCAGACTGGGCGAAACGCGCGAACAACATATCCACGGAAAGCAAGTTTGTTTTCACCCCGGCTGTGGCTGCATCGATCACATCTTCACACCTCGCCAGATGCTTGAACTCCGTCATTCATATAGAGAGTCAACAGCCGCTGTTATTTCGAACATCAAAGGGGCCTTCGACTTGGCTGACAGAGCTGCATTCTGGGATTGTCTTTCGAGGACGGGTGTGCTTGAGAAATGTATGAACATCCTGAAGACAATTTACCGTCACCTTGGGCAGGGTTAAGATTAGCGGCAGCGTATTGCTGACCTTTAACATCTCAAGTGGGATGCGACAAGATTGTGCAGCTTCCCTCTTTCTACCTCGTCTTGTGGCGGACGAGATCTTAGAGTTTTCTCTGACAAACTTCAAATATGATGATATGAAACTACTCACAGGCACTGAACTTGAAAATGTGGAGTATGCAGACGACATCGCTCTAATCTACAAAGACTCACAGAGAGCCCAGAACGTCTTGAACAGATTGGAGGCTTCAGTTTAATATGGCCCTTACATCCACTAATTGCAAGGTGCTGTTACAAGATTGGCGAAACCTTGTGCCTGCTCCCACCCTTGATGGTGAGAGTTCGCCAGGGAACACCGGCAGACTCTAGGTTTATCCGTGCTACTGGTCTCAGGCGACCGTCTCTCAGTGAAGCTATCAGTGAGACAGATGGCACATTCATTTATAAGTCCAGAAGGTTAGGGCAGTGGGCGGAACACTTTGAGGGTCAATTTAGCTGGCCTCCTGTTTCTATCGTGCTGTCACCACGAACTTGTGACGTAACACCCTAGTCGGTAGATTTAGAACTACCTACTGAGATTGAGGTTCGCAACTGCATCTCGGCTCTCAATCGTAATAAGGCTGCTGGTCCAGGTGATCTCGTGTCGGCACTTTTAAAGAAGGTGGAGAGATGTTAGTTGAGGCATTGACTCAGCTGTTTCAACTTGTGTAGATGACGGAGACCATTCCTCCGTGCTGGGGTCACTCGATAATAGTTCCCATATTCAAGAAAGGTATCAGGAGCTCTTGAGAAAATCATGGGGGAATTAGTTTGACCCCAGTCATTTCTAGGGTTCTTGCACCCACTATACTTCGTTGACTCACTGCAGTTCGGGAGCTAAACATCAGAGAAGAACAGACAGGGTTTTGTCCTGGCCGGGGATGTGTAGATCACATTTTTACCCTTCGTCAAGTTCTGGAGCGATGTCATCTGTACTGCCAGCTAACAATTGCCGTTTTTCTCGACTGTAAAGATGCGTTCGATTCGGTGGATCGATCTACACTTTTAGAATCGCTCAGACACAAGGGTTTACCGACCAAGTATGTGAACGTGCTGTCGGCTCTGTATTCCCATACCTCAGCTCAGGTTAGGGTTTACGGTAAACTGTCTGACAGTTTTGGCACCATGAGCGGCGTTCGTCAAGGCTGTTCACTTTCACCACTTTTGTTTAATTTTTTGATGGAAGAAATAATGGAAGATTGTCTCCGACAGTTACAAGATGCCGGTATGGACCTCCTACCTGGTGGAAGACTGACTGATCTTGATTATGTTGACGATAAAGTGTTGTTTGACACTTTTCAAGCAGCACAAAGGATGCTAGTGGCTTTTTCGCGTTTTGCTAAATACTTCGGAATGCGCTTCGCAGCCTCAGAGTGCAAAGTGCTTCTGCAAGGGTGCTGTGATTACGTAGATTTATTGCTTGATAATGAAGTTATGGAAGTTATTGACCGATTTGTTTATCAATGAGGCTACAATAACGGCGATCGTGGTGCAGAGACTGAAATAGAAGCGCGTATTTCTGAGGCTGTCGTGCTATTCACTCATCTGAGGCACCTACACATGGCTTCGTTATTTCACAGAGAGAAGAAGAAATGTCTTTTTGCTGATCACAGTCGCAGGGTGATGCACAAAAATAATGACTTCGGGGATTTGGGGTAGGAAATTTCAAAGTTCGGGGAAGGTCGGTCGCGAATGTTTGCTGTGCTGACAGGATTCCTGTATTTAAATTATTTAGTCTTCGATACGTATCTTCCCTATCGCAGCGGACTGTCCAACCCTAAAACCTTTTGGGAGAAAAGGGGTCTAGGTTTGCTCATTACTCTACGATTGGTAGCTGGGAGTTGTCTCCCACGCACCATGTTCGAATCATCTGGAGCTGAGAAAAGCCGCAATGGAGTACCCGCACTATAGGCGAAAAGGAATAACTCACTGTGTCAACGTACCCGGTTGACTAGTACTAATTTAATAGCCAAACACTTCGTGGACATTACAAAGGTTGAACTTTGCTGCTTTGCTTTTCCCTTTTTCTTGTGATCCTGTCTGGATGCGATATACCCCAGAATGAAAGGAATTAGCATGCAGATAAACTTGATCTCGGGCAAATCCGTTTGCTTTACTGACCTGTTGTTGTATCAATTAACTGCAAGGACATGAACGTGAGTAAAAGTAAACTTTTCTTACTTAAAGAAAGGTGAGTGGGTAAATATATACCTTTTTGTTAGAGATCGCTAAGTCCACACACAATATCTTTGAAAAGCATGAGTTTGTGGGTGGACAAAACGACAAGTATGAATATGCATGTGTTATATTGAGAAAAACCATTTCAAAAAATAAGGAATGTTGATGTTCTACAAAGCATACGAACTTGCGAAACTCGCTACCAAGACGACTATGTCTGAAGGTGGAGGGAGCAAGGGTGTGAGAACTTCGACATCCGCAAGAGGTTTCGGACGGGGAACGCCGCTCGTCAGCAGGGCGTGCGGCCGAAGATTCTTTCATAAATGTTGGTTTCAGCCTGTCGACAGAAATCATCTCGCATTTGCCGTTGCGGCTAACAATGAAGGTTTTTGTGTTTCGTGAAGACACGAAAGGGACCGGCGTATGGGAGTTGCAAAGGTTGACGCATGCTATCCACACCTACAAAAGACGAGTACAGGAGGCTAACTTAGTGTGCGTGTGTACAGTTATTGGTTGTTCTCTAGGCTGCCCATAGCGTATTTTCCGCATATGGTGCGCCAAATGAGCTGTATAGCTACCGTAATCGTACATCCCCGAAGATGCAGGTGAGATGAACTCATCTGTGTAATGAGTCAGAAAAACGGTATTCCATAAGTGGCACGTTGAGTCGTTAGAAGACAAAGGCCCGTAGGGTAAGGCTTTACTCTTCTGTGAAGGACGGTACAGTGGCTGTAATGTATAGAAGATAATGATGAGTGATACAAACAAGCAAACGTGAATTATGACCAAATGTTAGTACATTTCCCCCCACTGATAAAATGGACGGTGAGTAACGCGTATGGATGATGTAATGATAAATACGTAAACGAAATTCACCAGTAGCTAAATGAAACAAATATGTGGTTGTTAGGAGGAAAATTGCGGGAAAGCTATCACTGTGCTTCGCGGCTCCT
>LUCH01000132.1:173465-288520 GCA_013368495.1 Paragonimus heterotremus | reverse complement strand
ACTAACATCTCTCCACCTTCTTTAAAAGTGCCGACACGAGATCATCTGGACCAGCAGCCTTATTACGATTGAGAGCCGAGATGCAGTTGCGAACCTCAATCTCAGTAGGTAGTTCTAAATCTACCGACTAGGGTGTTACGTCACAAGTTCGTGGTGGCAGCACGGTAGAAATAGGAGGCCAGTTAAATTGACCCAACGTTCCAACCTTCTGGACTTATTATGAATTAGTGTGTCATCTGCGTTGCTGACAGACGTTCGCCTGAGACCAGTAGCACGGATCAGCTTAAAAAGTTTGCTGGTGTTCCCTGAGGCATAAATGGTTTCCATTTCCTTAACTTTTTCCACTAACCAAGACTCACGATCAGTCTTTAGACTACGGTTCAACTTCCTACGGATATCTCTACTAGACTTATGTAAACTACCAAGAGGAATTTTCCGTCTGGCTTCTAACAACTCCAGAGATTTCTCTAAGATCCAATGTTTGTTAGACTTGTGTACCCCTGTGCAGCATGCTACAATACCTGCTTTCTGAATAGGCTGTGAGATTTGTGTCCAGCAGCTATCAGGGTCTTCGAAGTGAGTACCACTTAGGTAGTTTTCTAAGCTGGTTTGGTACTTATGCTTCACCGATCGTAAAGCCAGTTTCTCAACAGCCAGTCTTTGCTGTCGGTAGAGTCGTTGACCAGCAAAAGTAGGAACAAAACGACAACATACCAGTGCATGATCTGAGTCCAAGTACGTGCTCCAATAAGAACGACAGTCTTCAATGCAACCACGTCACCGGTAACTAACAGCTATGTGGTCTATCTGAGACCACGCCTGATTCGGAGCAGAAGGGCGCCAAGTATAGCAATGATGTGCACGATGCCTAAAACTAGTGCTAGCTAAAAATAGCTTATGCTCAACGCACAGTTGCAGCAATCGTCCGCCATCATCTGAGCGATGTGACGCTATCCCAAACCTGTCACCTAAACGAGATTCGGCCTCACCAAGGCGACCGACCTGAGCATTCATATCTCCGGCCAGAACGACTATATCAGAGCCACGTGCCGACCGCAGGAGAGAGGCCAGATCCGAGTGAAACGCATCTTTGACGTCGAAGTCACTACAGTCAGTAGGAGCGTAAGCAGAGATAATGAATAAATTTCCGAAAGTCTTGCGTCTAGAGCTGGCCTTAACAGAACTTGCCAAGCGGCCAGCACAAAATCTACTGTTAACAGGAATCCAATCTACTAATGCGGCTACAACCGTCGTACTGAGGACTATACCTACTCCAGCGTGATCTGTAACGGTGGCTGTGGAGTTACCCGAAGTGTATAACCAGTATCCGGTAGACAATGCAAGTGCTGTTAGTTCCATACGCTGACTACTGTCCTGGATTCTAGTTTCCGAGATACAGCAGATATCGATATGCAATGAATCTAACGTTCGTGCAAGAGCGGCCTGTTGACCTATCTGTTTTAGAGTGCGAACATTGAAGGCACCTGTATTAATTCGCATACTACGTTTAACCAGGGGAAGAGGGAAGCCTGAGGCTAAATGGCAAAAGACGGAACTTACCGGCTCAGTGTTACTACGGTTAGCTGCATCTGTTGTGGCACCTGTGGAGTAACTATCAAAAATGGGGGTCGGAAGGGACCTGAGAGCTAAATTCTTTAGCATAATAGGGGAGGGGTCAGCAGTAGCATGTTTTCGTCTATCCACCTTGCTGTATACAGCTGATAGGGCGACCCGGTTTATACTACGAGACGGCCGATGCAGTATGTGTTGTGACTATTCATGGTTGTGTGAGGGCTGAGATACTGCCAAGGCGCCCAGACCTAGGCAGGAGAACGTATAGGGTTCTCAACCAAAGCCTGTGGCTCAAAAGTCTATACCGCAAGGCAGCGGGTGGGTGGCAGTGTATTAGAACTGGTACGTTTTCCGAAAGAAGATAACAACCTTCTTCCAACCCCCAACCTGGAAGACCAGGAGACTGGTTTGTCAGACCTCTACCTATTGGCCTGCCTGGCATGAGTGACTCTGTCGGTGTGGTGACCACACTGTCCAGTTTAGCCCAATAGGTCATCGAGATGCGCAAGCCGTCACACCGCGTCAAGATCCCGTCTGGTTGTGACGAGTGTAATTATCTTAAAATGTTCCACTTCTCACCTGACTTTGGCCACATTTCTGTTTGTTTCCGTTGTCTGCTTGCGATTTTATGTCGTTTCGAGAAATTGCCAGTGTTCCCCTAGTATGTATGCGAGAAGTAGCATTTGAAAATTTTACCTGTTTTACTTTGAGATGTACACATCATGTTTATTTCTGAAGCTTATCGATTCGTATTTCCAAGTTTGCAATCTGTTTTTTGTAAGGTCTACCTACCTGACCGTACCAGCTTGATTCCTGTCGGTGATCTACCGGGTTGTCTCTTGGTTGTATCGACCGAAATTGCATCTGAATTCTTTTTTTCGCCTTAACCAATGTAACTTCTTTTTGCGATGGACTTTGCCGACGATGTACTCATGTGGTTGCTATTTTTGTCTCTTGTTTTCCGACTTCAGCTCCAGGTCCCGACTGCCCTCTATGTTTCCTACACGGACATCCCTGTTGGGAATTTTCATTGCGTACCCGATGCGTCCCACTGTGCATCTGCACACTTACAGAGATCTCGGTAAACCTACATCGGTGTACACTTTTTATGCCGTTTTTTTTTTGTTTAAAACTGTTAGCTGTTTTGAATATGCGCCTCCTTTTCAATTGGATGACTGTTATTTACCTGCACACATCTAACGATACATTATCGTTTTGGAATAAGTCCATGACCAAAACTTTGGATATCAGGCTGGCTGGTTATTCAGGTAGACTTTTCCAGATGGCTTGAGTTTCGCCATTCATCATCATCCCTGTTAGCCTTAGCCACACTTCTGTGTACTGTGGCTCGGACTGCTGTTGGTCCTGTCAATGGTCCACAGCGTAACAGAATAGTAAATAGGCCTTAACGCCAGAAAAATAAGGGTTTTGTCATTGCTTTTCAGTAATGCATTTCGTTGTCTTGTCCAGAAGACTAACCATCACTCAAGTGTCTGTAGTAGAGTGCTCATGTGGAATAATTCGAGTCGTTGGTTTAACGGTCACTCCGGTCGCCTCACAGACACATGAATCGGGGGTTCACCTTCCAATCCGAGCAGTCGCGTGCACTATTGATGAGGTCTTACAATAGCAAAACTCTAGTCTGCTACTTCTTTTTAAAAGGGACCGATTGAATTGTATGTGTATGAAACTGCCAGAAAATCCAGTCACTGCTCAACTTCACAGACGTCTCTATAATTTTCCGAGATCGTAATCCTGTTTTGGCAGTTGGCTCATTTTTTGTTTGAGCTGAGTTTGTCAGTTAAATTTAACTGGTATTTGTTTAATAACTGCACTTTGTCTGACGCACATGACTATTTTCATGGTCGTTACTACCCATCTCACATGCGTACCAGATAAGTCTCGTTCACGCGTGTTGCCGTATAAATGGCATATGTAGAACGTAGAAACAGTGACCTATTTGTAGGTTTATTTTGCTGTACTTGATAGATTCGGAGGAATCTGTAGCTCAGTGCAGATGATTAATGACTTTATTCTACCTAAGGCTTTGAATCTTTCAGATGCAATCATGTTGGACAGGTCGATGGAATATAACTGGGAGTGCAAGCTGCTACGCTTACTGGATTACATGTTGCACACTAATTGCAGAAGTGTTTGGACACTAAGCTACGATCTCCTGACTGTGCAGATCTATTTCCATAGTTGCAGCACTGCTATCTTCTGAAAATATAAGGGGCCAGAAGAGATGCTCCAAAACAAAGAGCACTCCGCTTGCCTGACGGGTTGCCCCTGACCGCCGGCATAACAGTTGGTGCGGTTGTAAGGCACTGAAACATCTACTGCGCACAATACTAACTGGAGTCAAATGCGAGTGCTCTATTTAATGCGCTCTGCTGCTGGGCTAACTCCCCATTGCCACGTGAGCCGGTCATTTGTCCTGAGTAGGAGCCCCCAAGAAGACCCTATATGCTATTGCTTCGTAGATCAGGTTATTGTACCAGAAGCATCCGGCGGAGTCCATGAAACCAATTCTATTCGATGACACAAACGACCGAAGAGTTTCGTCGGTTATCTTTGCTCGGATGGACCACTCTACTCATTTTCACTTCTCTCTGCTTCCAGTTTTTTTTTTTTTTCTAACCATAAAACAGCTGGTAAACACTGACTTGTTCATTGCTTTCATACATGCTACTCAGGCGAGCAATGGACGTGCGCATTGCCTTTGATACAGTGTTACTTTATGTATTGTTTTAAAATAGCCTCTGGACAATGTTATTTATCGGCGGTTGTTTATTGGGCTCTCTGACTACTGTGAAGTCGAATTTTGTAACCGGACAGAAGGTTGGGTTAAATTGAGTTCTAGAAAAGAACAAAGTATGCTCTGCTGAGTCTCAGTGAATGGTCGTTTATGCGAACCATGTCTAGCACTTCGACCACAGCTATCAACACAAGCAGAAACTAGGCTGTTTATTTGTCATGTATGTATGTACCTTCACAGACCGTAGTTCGGATGCTGTCAAGAACGCCTTCTACGAAGTCATTGTTCTTGGTGGCAGTACGAACACACAGGTTGGTTGTCTTATTCTACAAAGAAGCACCTGGATGATATATTCAGTCTTTGGGCACAACGCATTGACCGTGCAAATGGGTGTGCCTCGTGGATCCCGCTCATGGGGTTGTGCAGTTCAGCATGCAAGATGGCTGTGCGTCACATGGTGACCGTCTCGTGTAATCTGACCGATGGATACGAACTGATTATACCGTCGTGAGCTATCGGTTGCGACATTCCGTTGAAGATAACCGTTCATTACGGAGTAATCACCTTGACTCGGAGCATGTTACTGTTCTTGCCCGCTTCGTTTTATCGTTTGATTAGAGATCACATGCTTTCTAGAAATAAAGTGTTCAATCTAAAGTAAACCGATGATGGTATGCGGAACGCCTGTCAAATGGCACTGACGGTTAAATTGCCCGGGTCACAATATTGGTGTGATCCGAACGGGCACTAAGCAGATTTTTCAACGATTATGTAAACCTTTTACAAACAGGTCCGTTCCAAAACAGCATTACAAATACGGTAGGAATTTATTTCTGTTGATTGCACATAACTTACAAACAGACGTCAATTTATTTCCCCAGGACCACTGGCAACTGTAACGCAAACCTACGGAAGTCTACGTAAGAGTTGTGAAGTTTATTTGACTGAATGGGTTAAAGAGGTGGAAAAGCCTATTTTATCAGGGAATGGTTGACTACTACTTTCCCTGAATCGTGGTTACGCCTGCATCAACAACGTCTTAAGGAGACATATATGTAAAAGAACTGGTTTACTCGTTTATGGCTTGATGTAGCGGCTCACTAGGTAGGCTGAACAGAGGTGATGTGTTCAATCTTGATCATTCCGGCAATCATTTGTCGGAATCCAAAATGACTTTGGAAGTTACCTTATTAAAATGTGATAAGGCACGGGTTCATCCTTTCCCTAGTTTTTTCCTCAGCTGGAGATAGTAATTTTCACCTAACCTGACTGCCTTCGTTCTATACGGAAGTCTACCTAGTGCCTGAACATATCTGCCGTCGTTCAAAGGAGACGCGAGAACGTCACGTGACAACCACAGGATAACTAGACTCGTCTGTGTTTCATCCAAAATACTAATGAGTGTCATATTATACGGCTTCTGAAACGCAAAGAAAACCGAATATAAGAAGAACAGTTACGTTTATGACTTGGTCGTAGGTGTATGTGCGCCTTACGACAAACACTGAAGCATCGACATTGTTTTCTTTAGCCAACGATTATTGTGTTCTTTTGTTTTTGTTATTTGCCACATTTAATGAGATTGCTTTCATAATAGGAGAGTTCCAGTGAAATTTAATTCGTCGCCTATCTAATCTGAATACAATGTGCATTTGTCAACAGCAATTTCAGGCATTCTCTACTATCGAAGAACCCTATTTTTCCATCCAGAAACGCCTCTACCCCAGAAACAACGATTTTGTTTAATCAGAATGTACAGAGATTCTTAGGTCGATCTAGAAGTAACCTTCACTGTTTTTGCCTACTCAGCCTTTATTCCACTATGCCTGTTGGTGACTTAGTGACCTTAACTACTAATTTTAGTAGCTGTCGTTCATTCTTTTGATTTGTCAGATATCTGTAGGTCACCATGCACTATATCCATACTCTATATTTTTCTTCCTGTTACACATGTTTTGAGGCAAAACGAAGTGAGTTTTTGCACTCATATTTTGATTTAGCTCAGGAGAGATTAGTGGGGTCAGTCGCGTTATTTTTTGGGACCAAGGCTTCCGTTTTGTTTATCTCTAGGCGAAAAATTAAAGTTCTAACAAGCACTCTTTTCTTCCGTTAACGGTACAGTTTGTTGTTCTGAGCTCTTACAACAACGTCCATTGGCGTTCAACAATCGTGTCTAATTTCTTTCTTCATTTCTACTTAATGGACAATATTCTGGGAAGAGCGCTTGGAAGTTGTGGAAATCTAGGAGTGGAGCTCTTGCCAGGTAGTCAACTGACCGCCATTGTGCATGTTGCTGACGTTACGTTGCTTGTCTGCTCTGCGAACTGGACGTCGACCATGTTGAATCGGTGCGCAGCTTCGTTACAAACTTCTTCTGACCTCATCTTTGTTGTTGAAAACAAGCCACTTCACCTACGTGGGTTGTATCGTCTCATGAGCATGTAACATTTTCGAGTATATCGCAGGTCTTCATCGTTTGTGTGATAGAAATGACGTCCGATTGTTGACTAACGGGAGTACTTACGTTGCGTGTCTCCATATAGGACACCCGAAGTCGGAATTCGCTCATGGCGGTTTCCGCCAGTTAGTTTATTTCAACTGGGCTTATTGTGTGTGGATCGCGACAGTTTGTTGATATGCTTTTTGGAACTATACAAGTTCGCGATCGATAGCCGAGCTAGTGAAAATACACGGTACGGCAGTCTCAAAAAATCTCAGGCTTCAATCAAAGACACAGGTTTATATCAACCAATAACTAGTGTCCGTTTCAGTAAATCACTACCGCGTGATCGTGATGCGATTGTCACCGACCCGTAATAAAGATCTTTGCAAATCAATAAAATAAATTCGACTAAGGTATTAGCCTAATTACCAACGAGCCATTCAAGCGGTATCCAGACAAAATCGCGTTCCTTTACATTACACTCCTGTTACTCGATTTCAATCACTGATTGAAGTTCATATTTTTCAATTGTTTACCACTTTTATGACTATTGCTTTTTTGTCGTAATTTACATTCCTTCTCAGAAAGGTACACGGTGTGTGAGGGCGTCCGAACCGTGTACGACAATGGAACACTGCGGAACTATTCCTACTTCATCTGTCCTGACAGCCTTAGTGATCGTTCACTGACCTACTGTTGCTCTAACGACAGCACTGATAGCGCCCAATTCTGTTGCAGCTCGGATGGTTGGAGGTAAGTTTCCGTGTCAGACGATTGTGCTACTTGGTCTATGTGGTGTGCACAGGACGTATGTTTGTAATACACCAAGCTGCCAGTATTCTGGGAATATTTTCATCATCAGAAACAACAACACACCAGTGATTCTCGCTGAAGTCTAACTGCCATACTATAATAAGATGAGCAACCTCTGGACAAGAAAAAAAAGAGAAGACGAGACTTTTCACAGCAACTGTCTGTACCCAAATATCCAACACCAAAGTACCTGCATCTAACAAACAAACCGTCAAGCTACCATTAAAATGGGGGCATCATCAGCAAGACGGTTTTCTCACGACTTTCACTGTCTCGCATCCATATGTGCACTTACTTCACAGACAACTCGGCCAAACATCGACAACATTCACACCATTGAGCCCGATTAGCCGCCATCCCATCTTAAGGTCTGCAGCCACCGACTCTGTGAGTCGCAAGGTCCCAGTCCGAGAGACGAATCCGTCCTACAGTTGCCAACACGTTGGTGAACGACTTCATCTCTCTACACCAGGTCATCATCTATCCACCTCGCATCTTACGTCAATCAGTCACGGTATCGGCAGAGTGCCCTATGTGGCAGGCGACTAGTTTATATCTTTGGTGCATCACCTAGACATTTAAGTCTTTACAAACTTAAAAATTGAATAATCACTATCAAGTGCCATATTCCCTGCGATCGATCAAACGCAGGCACCGATTAACGTTTGATTTGTGGATTCAGATGACTTATCTGTACCTTAGTCACCTAGTGAGGTCCGGTTCTTTCACTTATGTTATTTGTTTCACTCAAGCTTTTTTTCGCGGTTAAGCGACTAATGGATTGTTCCATATCGTGATAGTTGCTTAGTATTGGTGTGATATTTCAAGTTTGGGTGTTGTATTAAATGGATAAAGCGGAAAACAAATATAAGACGGAGCTAAAAAGAACACAAAAGTTCACAAGTGCATTATTGTTTTCGATAGCTTGTGATTTCTGATGTCGCGTCTAATCGTATATTGATGTCTCTTATTTGTCTCCATTTTGGATGCTGCTAGCTTCTTACTAAGCTAGATGTGAACTATATAACCCTCACTTGTTAAATCGTACGAGCTTGTGAGTCATATAATTGCTTAGGTAATGTTTTTATACTATACGTTATATGTGTTACATAGGTATATATATGGGAAAAGGAGCAGGATATGAACACTTACATCACCATACCAAGTTTCACGGTCTTATAGACCTGTTGCACGCTTTATCATTCAACGAAACACCGATATGTCACCGCGAATTAAACAATCTGAATAGTGTGTTTCAAAACGACGAAAGCTGAACGAACGCTCTTCTCCCGGGTTGATCATACACGTTTATCTGACATTTTATTCTACCACACTTTTTACACAGTCAGTCCACCCTGGTTGTGTTTCTCCTCGCGCTTTAGTTAATACTTGATTCTAGTGTGAATTGTTCACCTTGTTCGTTTTTAAAGTACACTGCTCGATGTCACAATAACCGAGTTTGACCTTATCATTTCTCCAAATTCCGTGTAGTTTGTCACCTTAGCTGCAATCTATTTAAGAGTTTGGAATTTGTATCTGTCAAGTCACAACGTTTATAAATATGATCAACTTTGACTACAGTATAGTTCGTAGATGCTAATCATACCTCCCCATCTAGTGCCAGTGAATAGAGAAGGGAACCTAACAATTAAAGATAACCGCATCTGTATTCAAACATTCAACATCAAGGTGCCTAAACGTTGCAAACAAACAACCTAGCTATAAATAAAAGTAAGGTATCATCAGCAAGGCAGTTTTCTCACGACTTTCACTGTCTCGCATCCATATGTACACTTACTTCACAGACAACTCGGCCAAACATCGACAACATTCACACCGTTGAGCACGATTAGTCGCCATCCCACCGACTCTGTGAGTCGTAAGGTCCTCAGTCCGAGAGACGAATCCGTCCTACAGTTGCCAACACGTTGGTGAACGATTTCATTTCCCTACGCCAGGGAGACCACCCTGTCGCCATAGGTGCCCCAAATGAGTGACTACTACTGTAGCCTTAGAGACACTCGTCTCCATTTCATTCCCCACACCTCCACCGCCGCCGTTGATGCGACTTCCCAAGTACATAAATCGGTCAGTAACTCCCATAACTTCATTACCCGACATTAAATCTACGTAATCAACACAATCTTGCTGATGCACTTTGCATTTTTAGATTGCAAAGCGCCTTCCGAAGTATTTAGCAGAACGCGAAGTAGCGTCCAGCATTGTTTGTGCTGCTTGGAAAGTGTCAAACAGTAACACCTTGTCACCTCTTCTACCCGTAGCGGCCAAGTTTCACAGCCGTAAGCTAATACAGCCTCTACCATCGCCTTATATTTGTTGCCCTTAAGTCTCAGAGAGATGGCTTTTCTGTCGCCAGAGGTGTCCTAGGTTAGCGCATACTTCCCTGACCTTAGAGATATGCACTTCTATTTCATTCCCTATACCTCCGCCGCTGCTGGTGCAACTTTCCGAATGCACCAACTGGTCAACAGTCTTTATCGCTCCATTGTTCAACATTAAGTCTACGTAATCACAACTGTCTTGTAGAAACACTTTGCACTTTTAAGTTACAAAACACGTTCCGAAGTACTTACCAGAGTGTGAAATTGCGTTTACAATTGTCTGTGTTGCAACCAGTCAGTCCCAGTGATTACCGGGAAATGGTGAGCAGCTGTTTCGACCTACCTGGTTCTCATCAGCATCACGCGCGCCGGAGAATCGAACCCATGATTCGTGAATAAACGGCAGATTATAGTCCGTGCACTTATCCACGCACTCATGGTCATCAAGGTTGCAGGAAGGTATGCGAATTAATTTCCTTAGCAGTCACCAACTGTTTACGAAAAGATCTCCTTAACTCCTTGTAGGGCTATGGCCCATGCTTTCTCATTTTTAGACCAATCACAAAACGGCTAATCGGCTTCAGTCTGTAAGCGAAAGGAAGCTCAACAGTTAAGTAAGCAACTTGCCTGTGCTGCTTGGAAATCGTCAAAACACACCCTATCGTCAACATGATTATGATCAGTCGGTCTTGCACCAGACACACATTTTGTGAGTGCCACAGATAAGTCTCCATCACTTCATCCATGACAGGGTTAACTGTGCGCCGTTTTTGGTACTGAATCTGTCAATCAGTTCATCGTAAACCCTAGCCTGAGCTGAAGTATAGAAATAAGAGGCCGGTAGTATGTTCAAATACTTGGTCGGTACATCTCTACGTTTAGGCGGCTTTCAACTCACTGAATCGAACGCACCCTTTCCATCGAGAAAAGCGGTAATTGTTGGCCAGCGGTATGATGTTGCTCCAGCATTTGGCGAAGATTGGGAATTTGACTAGTACATTCTCTCCCAGGACAAAACCTTGCCTATTCCCGAGGTGCAGTGAGTCATCGAAATATAATGGATGCCAGAATCATAGTAATGACTGAGGCCAAGCTAACTCTTCATGGTTTTAATAAGAGACCCTGACTACTTTCCTGAATATGAGAACTATTGTCGAGCTACCGAAGCATAGAGGAATGTTTTTCGTCGTCCACATAAATACGGAGGCATCTGGGCCAGCAGCCCTATTACATTTTTGAGCCGAAGTGCAATTGCTGACCTCACTTTTAATGGGTGGTTTTAAATCTACCGACTACGGTACCACACTGCAAGTTTGTAGCAGTAACACAGTAGAAGCGGCTAAATTAATCTTCATGCACTAGTGGGGAATTTGTATGTAATTGATTGATCTAAGTTCATTTCAGTCAGCTGACCGAAATACACCTACCGTAATAAAGTCTTGAACTGGAAAATTCCAGAGTTTTATATTGATAGCCCGCAGTCTAAGTTGCTGCTTGTCCTGATGGTAATCAACGGAGCAGCAAATGAACAATGAAAAGAGTCACTGTGAATCAATGACGTGCTGTTGACACCACATGTTATTCTGTCCGAACGTTTATTCACTTGGCGACCGAGATGATCACACGATCCCTTCTTGATAGTCGTCCCTCTTAATCCTGTTCAGTAGGGCGGTCTTGGTTTTCATGGTCTGTGCTCATGTTGTCATTTTCCGGACACATTGGACGATGTGCGCCGCTGTATGCATAGTATGTGATTCATCCTGTGCATTCATTTCACATCAATCGCCCGTTGGTAGTCTGCGGCTTTTCAGAATACACTCTGACCGACCTTGGCTTTGTTCATACGATTCACCCCGACTTGCTGCGGACTGACTGAAGGAAACAACCGCTGTCGAGAACCGAATACCTCTTCATGACTTAATGAATTCTCTCAGTTGATAGAGTCTGTTCAAATTCACTATATACTTTACCGTTCATCATAATTCGTACCACCAAATACCTGTTCCCAATAGGGTTCACATGACCAAAATGTTTCACTAAAGTGACTCAAGTTTTTGCTTCCCATGTCTCGGTGTGCAACATTATTTTTGGAGTTATTAAATTCCCATTAATGGTAACCATCAGAATGTAACTACCCGGTTTGAAGGTACAACTCCATGTGGATAATGTCAACTAACAGAGCGATCAGTCGGGAGGTTGACGGGAAGTCAGTGATCATGATCACACTCAGCAACTGAGTGCACATTTCACATGAATCTGTACAAAGTGAGCCGGAAACCGATAATACATAAGCACTACAATAGCCATACAATTATTCTGTATCGTACACTTGCCGGCATCCGTTTTCGGATCACCCTGTTACAGCAACCAAATCCAAAGGATGTCTGCATGTGATTATAACCACAAGTGGTTTGTGATGCAGCCGTGCTCGTCCATTACGTATCCGGTGTAAACCCAAAGGAAAAAGGCCGGGAAGTGTGAAAGTGGAGGCCTTCGAAATTCAGCTGGATAATGTTAGTTAGCTGCATAAAGAAAAATCTTGAAAACAAATCAGAAGGACAATGGCCGTAGATCGATACGAATGGAAACAAAGATATATACATATGATCAAATTAGCCCACTTTTGTCTATTGCATTCACCGTTTTCTCGCTAACGGTGTGTTGTTAGTACGTCGTCAAGTTACCAATTACCGACGACCGGTGCATTCGCCACAGCGTCATACAATGGCACCTGTGGTTCTCTTTCGAACTGTGCACTTTAATTTACGGATACTGCTCAATGAGTTTTCAGACGTCTATCCATGTCTTACTGCTTCAGACAGGTGTGTTTTGGGGCTTCATTTTCTCGTGATGTAAAATCGAAAGACACTCGAATAACATCGTGGTACTGCAGCCTCTGGCCACCAGGACTTCATTTGCTTGTTCTTAGCTGCTTATACAATATCTGTCACGGGACCCGTTCGTAAGTTATCCGACAAACATGTCTAAGTCAACGAAGTTGGTTAAGCATCAGCATGAGTTCACTCGCATCCGTTTCTTCCCAACAAAGTACCTCAGTGTTTAGATCCACCTCGAGCCACCGCGTATCCAAGATGCACTTTATATATTGCGGACGAAAGCGGGTTGGGGCACCGCATATTTCGCCTAGGTAACCTATACTGGTCCTGTGAGCATTGCAGAACATTGGTTGTTCGTCTTACATGACTTTATGTGATATTTTGATCAATTGGCTACTCCGAAATGTGTATCGTTGGTGGCGGTATTATTGGCTTCCGTTGACTGAACTGCGGTGAGGAGCGGTGTTATCTCGCGTTTCTACTGTTATCTGTATTGACGTCCTTATCACTTTTGCCGTCCTGAATGCATGAAGTGCGTTGTATTAATTTCTGGATACTTTCAACAATCTCGAACATTTTCGCCCTTATAAGTTGGCCTTTGCTTCACAAATCCACTGTCCATATGCATCCTCATGTTATTTTGTCTGCAAGTTTTGCATGAGGCTTAAACTTCTTCGATTCTATATTCCTCTTGATTGCAGAAACATTGTTGGAGGTGTACTGGGCACCGCCATGGGTCTCGTTGGTTTCGGGATGCTTGTCTACTGTTGCTGTTGCCGTAATCGAGTGAAACAACCGCATCACTCACTGCATTCCGTTACCAATGTTGGCGTTGCCCGAATCGATTCTTCAGATTCGGTAAGTGCCAGAACATTTCCAACTAGTTTGTCCAGTTACCAAGTATCAAAAATCATATGCTGATAACGACATCTGCTCTTTGCTTAACAACCATTAAGCTCAGACCCGCTTGCTTCCGTATAGCTGCATTGTGTAGGTGTTCATTGTACTAAATTCTGTCTCATTTCTGCCAATATATATCGGGTCATTCTCTTGGTCTGTGCTACTCTAAAACATATACACATACAACCTGTTCGCGGGATACCCGCATCGAACATTTTAACTTGTTTGTTCTGTCGACCAACTCCAAACCTCTTAATCGATAAGCAGCGATTTTGTTGCCACTTGATACTACAGTGAACGAAAAGAAACTTGTTTGTAGGACAAACAAACGAGTGTTTGAATGCGATCACTCAATCAGCCATTGTTTTGATCGTTGACCTACGGAAACGGTTTCGGTTTACCAGTTATCTGCATTTGTTGCAACACTGAAATCTCATTTATACACAGCGTAAATAGACTAAATCGATATGACTTCTGGTGTCTCTAATCATGATTTTTATCTTCCGAATTCCTCAGGTGAGCTCATAAATCAGCTTGGGTTCACGTGATCTCAGCCCTTTTGTTTGAACACTTATGTGGCTGACTGACCAAGAGGCGTTGATGAACAAGTTGCCCATTTCGAGTCAGGTGAGAGATCCTAACGAACGCTGGGAACAAATCGCCGCAGCTATGAAAGCATGCTGTGAAGAAGTATGTTCCGAAGGAGCTGTTCATTTGCGATAGAACTAGATTTCCGTCACGTCGATAAACCTCATGAACAAGCGTCATTTGATCTCATCTGTTTCTGAATATTATGACGACCGTCAGGAACTTAAAGGCGAACTGACTAAAAGCTTGCTCAAAGACCGTGAGCACCAATTGGTCGAACAGTTGAAAGAGATGGAAAGAGCCTTTTTATTTGGGAATAGCAAAAGGTTTTTTCCCCTGATGCATGATTGTGCTGCCCGTCGAGTTAGTTTGTGACCATGTATGAAAAAGATGGTTCACTTATCATCAGTCAATCGCGCCGACTTGACAGGTGAACTAAACAATTTTGAAGTGCAATTGAGCTGGCCTCAATCAGACCATGTGGACGACGGGACCTGAATGGTCAGTTATTACGCTCCATATGGCCCTCCGTCGGAAGCAGAAGTGGTCCTGAAGCTTAAGTTATTGAAGCGTAGCAAGGCTCCTGGACCAGACCTCTCTCTTTTCAAGGATGGCGGGGAGAAGTTGATATTAGAACTGACGAAACTCCTCCAGACAATTTGAAAGACTGAAGAGTTACTTCGTGATTGGTGCTTATCGACGGCACTTCCCGTTTACAAAAAGGGGGCCCGAATTCTGTGTGAAAACCACAGAGACATTAGTCTAGTGTCTGTTGCGTCTTAGTTACTCACTGAACTCATTCTACGTAGGTTCAGAAAGCCCAGAGAAAGTCAGATGCGCGAAGAACAGGCAGGATTCCGATCCGGTCGGAGGTGCATTGATCATACTTTTACCCTGCGACGGATCTTGGAACGTCGGCACTTTTCTGGGCAGTCGGCGGTCATGGTCTTTTTGGACCTAAAGGATGCTTTCGATTCAGTTGCTCGTAACGTTCTCTGGAGCTGCATCCTTCGCAATGAAGTACCGGGGAAATACATAAATCTGTTGAGACCACTGCAAGCAGAGTGAGAGTCTATGGGCGACTGTCTCGGGCGTTCATCACTTCTAGTGATGTTCGTCAAATGTGTTAGATTTCCCCCTTGTTCAATTTTGTCATGGATGACATTCTGAAGGATGTGCTTGAGGAGTCTAGTGAACTTGGTTTTGAACTTCTTCCTGGCACTCGGTTGACCCATCTGGAGTATGCGGACGAAATTGTCGTACTTAGCCCCACTTTCGAAGACATGCAGACCATGCTGAATAAAGTGAGTGACAGGGCTAGTTTGTATAGAATGCGCTTCGCACCTTCAAAGTTCAAAATGGTGGTCATGCAACAACGTGTTCACGAACTATGAATACCCTGACTGCCCCATTGAGCAAAGTGAGTAGATGTCACCTGCCTAGATGGTGTCCACGTGATCACTCAAACCGTTGATTAGAGACACTATCCAGGGTGGCGGTGTGTCGCAGTGAATGGTGTGCTTGCATCCATACCATTTTTAGTTCTTCCGCTTAGTCTTCTTTTAATAATTTTCAAACTTCTCATTGACGTTTTCTTCTGGAATATTCCACGTCACGGTTGAGGTGAGCGGCGGCTCGAGCCACAGTATTTTTTGCTCAGGCTCATGGCTGCCATGATGATGATCATGATTATTTGATTTTAACTGAGCTGTTTGTAGAACCAACCGGCCTGTGAATGAATGATCTCCAGCCTATGTGTACTTGACTCTTCATTAGCTGAATAACAGGGCGATTAGGTGCATACGATTCAGTTGTGACACTTTTGCTCTCATCCCTTAAGGATGTGCTTTGACTAATAGCCCACTGTTTCTGGCTTTCTGTGATTGTAGAGCAACAGTTCGTTTCACGCCCAGAATCAACCAACTTGTCCTTATCCAATCCCCACCTCGACTGATGTTCCTCCTCCCTACCCCGTGGATCCGAAAATGCCCGCGGCCCCCTCATCAATTGATGCCGGTTGTTGTGAAGATACCAATACCGTTGGTCCACTCTCGGCGCCTGTGCCACGCGCGGAAACCCCTCCTCCACCCTATCCCACTGATGATACGACTGCTTCAGTTCAGCCATCCGCACCTGATCCGCCGTAAGTGAGCAGGTTTTTTTCCATCTGGTTTGTTGAACGAAGCTTTTACCTCTTAATTAAGTCGGATTGATTCCGGCTTCATTAGGTTCGTCGCTTTGCCGCTCATCTCACAGTACTAACGACCATATTATGACAACATGCTATTCTTTCCTCCTGTACCATATCCCCCACCCGGATGTAATCTCATAGACATGCTACTGAAATCACGCATGTAGTGCTTGATAGTGCCGTCTGTAAACGTTTACTGAGTTCACTTCTGTGTGTCTGTCGTTCTATTTATGTTCAGCTCTGTAGATTTTCCACTTTGAAATGTCCCACCATAACTTTTTTGCGACTCAATATCACTTTATGACCCTATTGGTTTATCTGATGTTGCTACATACTTCTTGAATGTTCCGACCTAAGCGGATCGTACTGGAGTCTTGGTAGTTTACAAGGGTTTGCACCTATAGGTCTCCTAATCCAGTCGACTCAGTAATTGTTCACTGCAAACCACTGAGGCAGAGCCGAGTTCGCCAAACTGGGCGTATACAGCCTGCCGGCATCACATCCCTCCTCTTCATCATTCAGTATTTTTCGGTTAAGGTGCCCCACTAGAATTTGCTGACCTAATCAGAAGACCTGTTAATGTGTGCTGTCTGACGATGTTGGAAACCTGGTTGGATGCTTGCTTGTTCATTTTGTCGTGCCGCACCAATGAAGTGTTCCTGGTTCAGACCACTTTGGGGCAGTACAAGAGTCATCTTAAATTGACTTAGAATCGCGAAGAAATACTGGATGCTCATCTTAAACTTAAAAAGATACGGTCCGTGTGTAGGTTAACCCGTTCACCGGACTCGCTCATTTATTCTAGTGTCTAGACCGCAGTATATTGGTCAACGCTTGATATCACACATACCTGTGTGCGTGTGTTCGCCTAACACTGACCCTTTTGTGATATGTCCGAGCTTTCGTCCCATAATGTAGACAAACGTCTATTAGTTATGCGGATACGGTACGTTCCACTTGATGCTTAGGTTGAGGAAAACATTTGACCTAATTAGGGCTCATTCGAAACCTTTGATTCAAGAACGTGAGTCGCAAAACTGGAGACGAAGCGTTCAGTTCGCGATATGTCGCATGCTGGTGATTGACTTATCGGTTCTTGCTGTTTTTTTCTGTCGGTGCCCCACACGTCTTTGTCTTTGCTGAAGACGGTGACATCCAAATTCATCGAAATGTCCGCAATAGAACCGGATGCCATGATTAGCTGCTCCGTTATCCATGATATTGTTTGCATGCTGTCCCCGTGGGCGGCTAAAGGTAACCACCCTCACATCCTTTTCTTTCTGACTGTCTGGACCTTCATTGTTTTTAGTCGCAAGTTCGGCTACACCTACAATTACTGACTACTGCGTGTTGATTGCACTTAACTATGATGATTTCGTCTGCAGTGTATGTCTGAAAACGGTAAAATATTATTTAACTGTACGTATTTGAGTAGGGTAAATGTGAAATCTGAAAGAATGAAATACGGATGCCTTCGACGGACCTCTTCGCCGATTCTCCAGACAAACCTGCAAGGTAGGTGTAAAGTTCGAGTGCGCCAGCTGTTTTTGTAGTCGAAGATCTCCCTCTGTAGAAGTGGCATCGCGGACGTTCATTCATGCACAAGGTCATGAGCCCAATCAGAAGGTACTGTGGCTTGGGCAGCCGCGTGACGTAGAATAACCTAGAAGGATAAAAAAACCTACTGAAAAAAGGACAAAAGCTGACAGTAGATGTTAAGTAGAAGAACTAGAAGTGGTATGAACGCAGGTACGCCACTGATTACGATGCATGACGGTCTCGTATAGCGTTTGCACCGGACGATTTGGACGATAACAAAGATTCCAACCTGACAGGCGACACCTACCCACTCTACTCAACAGAGCAGTTAGAGCCTTCATATCACGTGACCATGTCGTTGCTTGACCGCTACGCAGTTTTGCCCATACGTCGTTCGTCTCAGTATATATGACGCCCGGTACATTGAACGCTCGGCTGGCATACGGATTACGTGGTCTAGCTGTCGCTGGCTGTGACGTGATTAATCGACCAATTGTTCGTACGGCCTGGACGTTCCCGAATACGCACGGACATTAGGATGGGTACTGTTCACGTTCTATCTGACTCACTTAGATTGTTGTCCACAAGTATATGGTTTGAGGTAGTTCCCTTTTCTTGATCGCTATCCAGCCTGTTTGGGCTCGTCAGTCATCGGTAGCTCGGTGACAGCGACGCCTGACTATCAGTTAGACGTTGGCGGCGTCTTGTCCCGATTATATTGACTGATGCTGACTATATACAGGTGATCTGAAAGTGTTTAGTCTGTTGCGTGTCAGCAAACATCCGAAAACTTGGTGTTTCCTGGGTAACGGAACTATGGTTCAAACTAGTTACCTAGACTTTTTCTTCTGAATGGTGAGTTGATATATCATTTTTTGATTTTAGTATTTGTGGTCGTCGAATGTGAACATGAGTTCGAATTCGACCTTCAACACCACGCTTAAAAATTTCCGCAACCCCAAAGTGAAGGCAAAATGGTTGACACTCGACCGTCACCATTTTTGCTGTTTTGTAAACATAACACAGTATGAGGACGAGGGGCTCATGTTGATGTCAAGTGTTTGGCGTTTTTGTTGGTTGACTTGATTGCGCTTGTAGTTCTTTCGTTTTAATAAAGCGCTTACCTGAACGACGTATTTTATTTAATCGTGCTTCACCACAAAGCTGGTGTTACATCTGATTGTTATTCTGGTTGTCCGCTTCTTTGATATGCCGGTACACTCATGTAGGCAAGTTCGATTGATCACAGTATTCAGTGAATCATTTAGTGTTTTCACATCGAAAGATTCGTTCAATTCTGGTAGCGGTGTCGGAGCTTACACGGAACTGTGTCTATTTCTCAGTGTGGTTTATGTTGACACTGACCAGAATCAATGAATAAATAATAGTCAAGAACACAAGTCGGATTAAATTGCTGTTCAAGTTGATGACATGCTCATCTATTCCTTTGCCTACGTCGTACCTGACGTACTGGGTTGTTCATATTAAACTATGGTTAGATGGGTGAATCGATGCTTACTGGCCAAATCACTGTTTGTCATCCTATTTATTGTATGTGTGTAGGCCACTTGTTCGCTTATCTGTTGTCCATCCACTCACTTCTTTTCACGTGATATCATCAGCTATCCCTATCTCACCGGAAGCCGATCGGGTCAAGTTACGTAGAAAACAAGCAGAGTTTTGTGGAGGTAATTGACCAAAATCCGTGCTTGCTGCTTTGTGTTCCAGTTGTCCAACAGTCTATGTTGTTATTGTTTGACGATGTTTGTGCACGCTCCTCTTCTCTGTTTTGCTGTGCAATCCAACGCAGGCCCCCCTGTCTAATGTTTGTCGAATATTTTGTCCATTCTAATTTTTGAAATATTCCATTGTTAGCAGCATCCAATGGTCCCTCACGTTTTCTTCCCTTTGACCACATTCTTACCGAAACTGTTTTCTCTTCCAGATGTGAATCTGATCCATTTATCTGCGATTCCACTGCGAACACTGACTAGCCTGTTCTCCATCATCGGAATGTGATAGAACGTGGGATTTCTGTGAAATATTTCCAATCACACTTAGGTGATAAAAGCTGACCTCTCACCAACTTCGACCATTTCATTTTCTTTCCTTTTCCGCACTATTTTTACAATGCGGGCGCAAATTTTTATATCGATTATCGCTGTTTCTATTTGTATCGGCTGTTTGTTTCGTAGCATAACGTCGTATGTTTAGATTTTCCCTCCATTTTTACGCTATCTTGTTTCTGCTTTTTGGGTCCACCTTTCATTCCGAATGTTTCTCTGCGAATTAATACGCACAAGTGTACACATCTGGTCTTCGTACTCAACGCATTGTTTTTGCAAATACAATGTTCTCTTCAAGTCGTACATATGATAGAGTAATGTCTGTGGATGGCAACTCCTAAAATTACGGAGACAACCTTGAGTCCAGCTACTTTGAGTGCTTTCACATGTGTTTGGGGCGCACTGCAAGTTTCTGGTTCATATGTCCTACTCGACGATACACTCCTGTTTATGCTGAATTACGACGTTTCTGACATGCCTCCCGTTCCAATCAACCGAATGCCCAAACGTTTATGATAATCCGTGGAACTGTTTCACTCGTTTAATGGTGTTTTACTTTCTGATGATAGGGCAGAAAAACACGTGTTCCTATTAGGCAACAAATGGAGGCAACTATTGTGTGATAATAAAATTATGGTCACTTACCGAAATGTGAGCTCGTTATGCTATCACGTAACTATGTAACCATTGTTTGAGTATGATAGTCGGGCATCACTAGATCGATAAGAATATGTGAAAATACACGATCTCCGGTGAATTTTCCGAAACAACGGACATGCTAACCACCGATCAATATCTGAACGTCCTCATTGAAAACGTAATTAAGCGCATGCCGACTAGAAAGGAAACCAGAGACCGGAATTTTCTGATCTACTCTGCAAATATCGTATCATGAATAAACGTCAAAATTTCGCTTCTTCCTTTCTGAACACGACATCCGGACCGTATTTCGGTTAGGTAATACCTTAGAACGATTGATGGTGCATCCTAAGGATCCAGTTTCTGTGGGCGACCAGACAGGTTGTGATTACGAAATCAAATGCGGTTATTGCAATGCCAGTTACATAAGAAACAAGCAGGCAAAGTACGTGTTGCTGGACACAAGAAGCACATGTGGTTTCCTCCTAAAGACTCATACCAACTTCAAAAGCTAGAGTAAAATTTGCCTGTCGTATCAGGCCTATGTTTTGATCAGGCTCAAGTGATTCATAAGGATCTGTTTTCTCATACGATGCGATGCTATGGTGAAGTTCTTATCATTCACACCCAACAAACGTGTCATTAGCAATGATAACAAATACTTGTCTGAAGTGGGGAGTAGACTGATAGCCATCGAGCACAGACGCTCCTTATCTACGTCACTCTCGTTCTCATAACGGGAAACAGATTCGGTCAATGTGTTCAAACCCAACGCAACCTGACCTAACCACAGCAGACTATGTGACCTCTGTTCCCTTGTTACTGTTGTTTTCGTTCACAACACTCTAGAGGAAGGTCACCCAAGATAGATGAAAAGTTGAGTTGTTCTTCTCAATCCATTCATTAAAGTAGTGGCTCAGAACACCTGTCATTAACCATTATCTTTTGTCACATCTAAGGTCATCGCTTACCATGAAATTCCGTTGTTTTTTCAGGTTTCATCCAGCAGTCTGGGACAAGCTTCCGTTTACTGATTGTGGATTATACGCAGGTCATCGGGTTTTCCATTCCAGCGCATACAACCAAGACACGTGACATGCGACTAGTCAGCATCTAATTATTACGAAAACGCATGTAGGCGTTTCGCTTGCATATATATATATATATATATATATAATATCAGCAGAAAGAAGCAGTTGAATAGCATCTGTGTAGTTACTCGCGTAATTATTGTGGAACCTTTTAAATTGGGGCACGAAATAGATTAGTTGCATTTAATTTTTGTTGATCGTCAATAAAAGCAGTCAACAGTATCCACAATAATGTATCATAGTATGTTCTTTTGTGCTAGAGAATGGATTTTGTATGGGAATTCTGCTATTTTCGGTCGCATTCAGAAAACATCTTGCCTTTGTTTGTCCACTAAACAGAGAAGCATTTTGGCGCAAGGCTGCTGAAAATTTCATACACTAACGATACGACCTACCTTGGCAACCAAATGAGCGTAATCTGTATGCTGGGGTCAATGAATAACCAAATATTCCGTACTTGTTACATTTGATGGCTTTTGATTTTAGACAAAAACCATAATTTTCCTGTAAGACTAGAGTTTAAGTTGTGTGTGTGTGAAAAGGAACTGAATTGTACAAACTTAAAATCAGGGAGATTTTTACTCGAAATCAGTCAGACTTCGTTTTCTAAAACAACCACAAAAGTTCCGTACAGCTTTTTCTTATCAGTGAATTTGAGGAAATTCTGGAAATCGAGGCTCATAGAGTTGAATAACCATAAACTTAGTTTTCGCATTAACTTTGTGACCCATTGTCTCGGTCATGAACAAGTTGGTGTGTGTAGTCTTCCGAAGACGTTGTTATTAAACCGCGCCAGCTTCTGAGTGATATTTTGCACTTTTCCAACATCAGTCCGTGGATCATTACTGTTTCGTACAGTTGTTTAAGTAATCCGAGTAACGTTGGTGTGACTTTCCAACCGTGTGTGTAACTATGGCAAACACCCGTAACGTTACAGTTGGTTTATCACAATGCATTCTGGAACCATGGAGATTGGCAGCAAATGCTGGTATTTTTTAAAAGCGCATGTCCGAAGTTAGGTCACAGTGGAATCCGGTTCGTCCGTTGCAGTTTGTTTTTATCGCCGTGTGTTCAACTGTACTACTAACTGGGCGTCTTCCGTTCATTTCATCGTTTCAATTCCGTCTGACAACCCTCAATTTTTGTCGTCTTTTTAAGCTGGCCTGTTACATTTTCCGCACATGATAAGCCCAACAAGAGGATGCTAGTGTATTGCACTCCGAATTGGTATATGCTTGTCTTTAGTTATGAAAATGGCTTACTGAAAGAGCTGTTTTGTGCGAAAGCGCTCAGAACCAACGTATCTGTTGTAAGTTGTAGTTTCCTGTCTAGATTTGGATAGCCAAACAGACCTCTGTGCTCAGAAGAAGTTCGCGTGGACACTTAATCTCCCCTGGTCCACAATCAATGAAGCCCACGATTTGGAACAGTGATTGTGTAACTGATAACAAGCACGTTTTCAATAACCTCCATTGGCCATTTTCTGACTCACCCCAACTACTGTTTTCATATTTATTGCATTGTAATTAGCCTGATGATCAAACACAAAAAACAAGCCACAATACCTAACTCGTGGCCATACGCGTCGTGCAGTGGCGGCCATCTTGTATATGCGTTGTAAATTGTTAATATTCCGAAATCGACTGTTCCCAGTGTAGGTGTTTATGCTGACGAAAATGATAGAACTGTGCGTGTGAGCACTTGAAAATGATATTAACACACTTAGCTGGTAGTTTTGAGTTTCTACCATTACACTATCTGACCGGCTAGGCGTCAACGATCCCCTCCTCAGAATAAATAGACGTATTTCCGAGTTATATTTTGTGTACAATCCGCTAGCATGGGTGGACACAGTCCAAATTGGATCGCCAGTTTGCACTGGCTATGGTAGCAAGAACTCGGAATGGTGTTTGTAATGCTACTTGATGCTTACCCTCAAAATGACATTGCACCACCGGTTTCGTCCTTGTCTGAACATATCAGATAGACATAGTCTGACTGGGGTAGTAGAGTGTCTATTTGAGGATGACTATCAAGAAGCACTATAAACACCATTTTGAAACTTCGCGGCCGTAGCCAACACAAAACTGACAATCGAAGGTGGACTACGCCCATTCAGACTAGCTGGATGTAAATAAGCTATAGTTCAATTGCACACAAATTTTCCCATTACAAGCAGTACTCATAGGAAGGGTGACAGAGAAGATAAGAGCGTCGACTCGTAACGCAAAAGATAGTTGTTTGATCTTCCATTCAGACCATCTCTACCTGATGAGTCCAAACAAGGATGAAACCGGTCATGCAATGTCGGTTTGATGGTAAACATCAAGAAACATAAGTAAACATGTTTTCATTATCTCACTATTGAATTATCTCAAAATCCTCAATACGCAGAGGTTTCTTACTTGAGTTCCACAGCCTTTGTCTAGGCGTGTTTTTGGCAATTCATGCTTGCACGTTGGCTGCGAATTTGATCGAACTGGACGTTACTAGGATCTGTTGTCAACGCTTGTATGACATGACAAGCACAAATCACTCGCCCAGGAAATTCTGCCAGTAAACCCCTTATTAAGATTCTTCATTCAGAAAGTATTTAGAAATACTCGGTTTGTTCCTAATTATATTTGATATTCTGGTTTTCCATGAGTTGGGGCGTTCTTTTAGCTCTCTAATGTTTTTAAGAGGATCTTCAAATGACATAAGCACAAGTATTGCGATATTACCATTTTGAACCACCTCTTCAGTGTGTAGACATATGACGTGTCTGACCTCATTTGAACTTGCTACTTGTTTGTGTTCGTTTCGCTCTGATAACTGTGTTTCATATGAATGTTATGTATTTGGCCTGGTGATGAATAACCGAAAACGAGATTGTTCGCTACACCATTTTTGATGACCTTAGTTTATCTGGAATACAGGCAAGTCACTCTGGCAAGCTTTTCTCATATCCGAGCGAACGGGCGTTATTGGCGAACCACTCAGTTACTGATCAAGTGAACCTACTGATTACGCATTTGCACTTTGGAAATGCAGTCGAGAATAGTTGATTATATAGAATCAGGCTTGAGAAGCTGGAAAAATTGGAAACCGCTGGCCCACCTGATGTTCTGTACAGTACAAACGACAGAGCTTCACGTAGTATTCTTGAACTTGTGTTCCGTGAATCCTATATTCGATCAATTGTTTTCTTCATCGGATTAAACCAAATCCAAAGGAATTTCTTGTAACTAAGCCTAGAAGTTCGCATCTCTGGTGATCTTTCAATCGGTTATTTTCCACTCGTTCCCCAGACCAGTATATACATAGGGCTAACACAACCTTCCCTTAGAAATCCCCGGCGAAACAAGATTCACAAATGAATAGTACACATATTGACTCTCAAAGTTCGGTTAGACTGACGTGATCGTTCCACCGTACACTGGTAAAAATGACTCACTTCCTTTGTAACAACAGTGCGGCGCTTATATCATCCATGTTCAGCTAGGTCACAGCATTATGATGTTCACTGGGCCGTTAATATTTTGCACTGATGGCGACCAGCAGACGCGAACATTTTCGGCAAGTCGTTGGAATATTGCGTGTACAAACTAATGACAGTTGGAGAAAACACGCACTAAATCTCTATAAGAAGATTCCACACTCTGGTTAACAGGTTTTGATAAGTATGACAGTTCCAAATATCCCTATAGGGGGGAGCCACTTAAAAGAACACTGTAGACTTCTCACCACTTGTCTGTTGTACCAACAGTCTTCACGATGACGCAGAGTTTATCCAGACCAATCACTTGCTACATATGACGCCCCTTGATTCAAACAACTTTTTCATCCCCACATCTCTTTGTTTGAGGAGGGTTGTTTACGAGACGTTTAAATGGAATTCCCATGAGTTTTGTTGTGTGCAAGAATGCTGAAACGTTATTGGTTTCACCTAGAGTACGATCGGAAGCGATAAGCCTTGTGTTCGTTCGCATTAGATTGTATCCACTGATTGTTACTTGAAGCAATCACCTTCAGGGGTTTGTTTGAACCTGCTATTTTGCTGTGAACTTGCGATCTGCGAAATTACAGTTTTTGTATATATTTGATGTATTTTTTACTCAATTTCCTCCCTGTCCTGAATGCCCCGCGTCAGTGGTTTACCAAACTCTGATGTACCATCATCTCCGTTGGGCTGAGATGAAAGTTAACCGAATGCCGGAGCTGAACGTGGAATGCACAGATGTCACAGTGAACGACCGAGTGTGAATTGAGTCATTTTATACATCCTCGTTGGGAGGACCATCTCAGTCTGACTGAGTATTAATAACACCAGGAAATATTTACTGTTGTGATGATTTTCTGTATAATTGCGTCTTTAAACACTCATTTCTGCAACCGTTTGTTTGCAGAGTACACCGTCCGTTTTGCTCCATTATATTTACTCTTATAATCCATCTTTCGTCACATTTACTCATCTATGTGGTTCGAGGGCAGTTGTTCAGCTCAACTGTTTTTGTTTATTGGTTGCTCATATTCTGTGATCTGACTGCCGCCCGCAATGTTCAATACGCAAATTTAGATGCAATTTAGTTCGCTTGCTTTACCATCACGTTGAAATCGTTATGCAGCTTGGACCAGAATCATCAGGTGGCTTGCCTCGCTTGACCCTAATGTTGACGTTGATACATGCCTACACCAATGTGACTAGGCTACATCCTCTTATTTAATTCGCACTCATTCTTCATGGTCACATGCTACATTCTTGTAAAAGACAGTGTGACTGGTGATTGATTTATGTTCTCTCTAATCTTCTGGATCGTTATAGGAAAGCCGCCAGTTTTCACGTGTTCGACGGATTTTAAGTACCCCCATTGTTTCCTAACTGAGATTTCTGCAATGTTGAACAGCTGAACCGAGTAGTTAAGCGAGATCTGACGACGTCTGGCTTAGTAATAAGTTCACATCGGTTGGTTCAATCATATTTGACGAGTGGAATGCGTTCAATTATCATCTATTTTTGCCACGTGTCACTTGATGTTCATCCATACAAATCGGGAGTTGAATTTGCGAACATCTTGTCTTGGAGACAGTTCTTAACGGCAGAGCCGAGATTATGATTCTGACCCTCGGGAACGTGTAGTCATTATCTATCACGTGAATTCTGTATCAGATGCCATTTGGTGATCAGGGATGCTAAATCAAGTCCGGTCACATCATTGCTTTATTCGCCTTAAGTGATGACTACTCAGTACTATCATATATCCCATTTTAGTGTAGATGACAGTAAAAAAAAGTGCCTTAAATAAATGCGCCCTGGTTACACAAAGAAAGGCGACACGTTCGCTCATGTCTGATTAATGCTCATCATATCCCACTTTTATTGTACTTGTTGGATGTGACTGTGAAAAAAATGCAGCGCAGTGGGCAAATCACGACTAAACATAGGTTTATGACGCAGTCGGTATCATGTTCAGTCTCGACTGAGTCTTCCGTTGAAGATTCAATCAAGTGTCGTGGATCACTGGTAGCGAACCATGGATGACAGCTGAAGTGCTGACACTATCATAGTAACGTTTCTTCTTTAAAACGGAACTGAAATCTGTTTCTATTACCGTCTAAATGTGGTAGAATTTTTCCCATTTTCCATTCTTGATCGTCTTAGTTCATTAATTGTGTGTTTGTCCCATGGCTCTTACTCGACATTTATTGTGAAGTACGGCTTTAATGAAATACTTACACATGAGCGCAATTTCGGCAACCGTGTCAACAATAATCGAAATGCTCTCATTAGAAAGTTGGTTGAAAAAGCTTGAGAAAGAAAACGATCTTCTCATAGATATTTTGAGAAATGATGTTCTCATAGTAAACCACCTGTAATATCGCACGAAATAGATAAAGTAAGAAATGACTTGTTAAAAATATCTAATTTTTACAACACTGTCTAACAATCCTACGAAGTTTGCCTTCTGAATATACATTTTAGCATTGAATTGGCATTTTCAAACGTCACTACTTCAACAGTGAGAAGTTGAAGGAGGAGAAATGATGTTAAATTGTTCGTTTAAAAAAATGGTTGTTCCTGCTATTCATTCACAACCCCACTTGAATAAATGAGTTAATATTCGTTTATTGTTAAGCTGATGTAGAAAGCTTATTGGGCGCTTCAGTTGAAAGAGCGAATTAGCACAGCTTCACTAGAGTTTTTATTTAGCTGTTTATTTTAAATCCGATGAGTCAGGTTATTTTTTCGCTTGCAACTACGTTAGTGGTGAAGTAGACTACAAATAATGGAAATGTTCTACACCAAGGTGTGTTAGAATTGTTTTATCGCGTCCATTTCAGTTACCTTCTAGCCACAAGAGCTAGATGTCACAAATCGAATGCAACATTTAGTGGGTTAAATAAACCAGATCAGAATGATAACAAATTACCGTCCTTTCTGCAACTTAATTAACATAAAATTACACAACATAGCAGACCAATTTGGCTCGTACCCAGGAGCGGAACCGTAATGTTTTCGAGGACTGCAGATAGTGTAGAGAGTAGAACAGATACCAGAGCACCGCGTAGGAACGTGTAATCAAGACCCAAACAAATGCAGTCATTATGCGACTCACCAGTAGAAAGTAACTGCTCTTATGCTACAAGAGGTGCATAACTTGTAAACGGATTTACACGCTCAGTGATTTCCATCTCTAATGACGAGTCCGTTTGAAATAGAAAACCATGTCAACGTTCAAAACCAGGAAGGCATGAGGCAGACGGTATCTGTTTAAAGTTATCATTCCGTACTCCTGTTTACAGGTTACATCGAAATTAACAACAAGAGTGGAAAATGAACACTGATCGACTTTACGCAATCTCGTAAACGATTTCGTCTTGTACGTCAACCTGATATCTCTTTTTGTAATTTCTGCCCCGTTAATCTTTACTCTTGGGCTTCCAGTTTTTATATTTTGTATGGTTTATTAATTACATAGGATGCTTCTGCCTACAGCATCATCTAGTTTCCAACTTCTCGTTGTTTTAATCCACTGTATAGAAAAGTCAATTCAGCAAACTGTTTATTAACTATGTTAACAAGCGGCCTTACCATTTCCGTCTCTAACCGATGGATACAAGTCAAACGAATATGTGTTACAGTTCGTTCCTTATCGTATGGTTAGCGTTCTTTCGAACACCAGTTTTACCCCTCGGGTACTCAATTAATATCAGGGCTTCCCACACATGTTTAAAGTGTATTTGAAGCTTTTTGTAAAATAGACTACACTACTTGCATCTTAGCAAGTAGACGAATATTTCATGTGTTTTGCAGTGGGATTGACAGTTGAATTCGGATTGTTGCGAAATCCGCACATTGAGTGTCGTTAAAAAGTTTAACTGCCCATCAGTAGGTAGGATAAAAATTTTCCCCAAGTAACGAGTTGTCACTTAGATCTAGCAGTTGATGACCTATTTCATTAGTCATCCAAAGAATATTAACTATTTAGTGATCGGTATTAGCGGAAAATCAACGATGACAAATAATCAGAAAACAACAGTGTAGCGAACAAGCTCGTTTTCGGTTATTCGCCGTCAGCTAATTACATAACAACTTATATGAAACAGAGTTGTCAGGGTGAAATCGGGTGAGATCGGACACGTCATCAGCACATACGGAACGTGACAAACGAGTGTTGGAGCAGTTAGTCATTAGAGTGTCCAGCGCGAACATCAAGCACGAGCTTTTGCTGCATCCTCCGACCGCCCGAGACATGACGCTGAAAACTGCGGAAGACCTAGAGAGAATCGATGCCACCCTCGAGATTCCGACAGCAACGTGCTTCGCAACGAACGACGTTCTTTTCTTAATCGTCTGGCATGGCACCGTAGGTAGATACAGAATTACAGAGGTCTTCGTATGTCGACCCCCTTTCAATATCGTTCACACCCCCCATATGGAACCCGTTACCGCAGTTGGAACAATCGGCCTTACACTCCGCGTCGACGGCGGCGGTACGTAACTCCAGGTGAGCGAATTTGCACTGCAATATATATCTCATCAGCCATTGGTTCAAGTCTAACTCCAGCTTTTACTATAGAGCTAACGATTGAGGATGCCACGGTCGTGGATTTGTTAGATACAGGGGCATCTCGTAGCTTGATTAGATCAGATGTTATCAGGAGACTCGGCTGTTACAAATTAGGGCCCAGTAGTTGGAAGGTAACCACAACTGACGGCTCGGCCATGAGTACTCAAGAATCAATGATATTCACGGTGAGTTTAGGCAATCCGATGCTCCGACACACATTCGCAGTGGCCGCAAACTTTCCAGTTAGATGTACAGTTGTGATTGACCTCTTAAAACGTCTTGGATGCTGCCTACGCCTGATAAAACGTCAGCTGGTTACACCCTCGTGCACGGTGCTAAACAATGTCACTATTAAGGACGCGTCCCCACTACCTCGTATTGACGACCTGTTTGACGCTCTGAGAAGTTCCTTTTACTTCAGCACGTTGGATTTAGCCTCAAGCTATTGGCAGGTAGAATTAGAAGAATCAGATCGGACGAATATAGCGTTTGTGATGCCCATAGGGCTGTATTAATTTCAGACAATGCCCTTCTTGTTATCAAAGGCTCCCGCCACATTTCAGCGTCTAATGTAGCGGGTATTTAATGAACTTATCCTCCATCAGTGTCTCGTGTACTTGGATGATGCTATCGTCAATGGGAAGACAAACGAGGAACACCTGAGAAATCTGCCCAGCGTCTTTGAAATGTTATCGTAAGTGGACCTGACGCTCAACTCCGCGAAATGTCACTTAATGCAAAAATAAGTGACTTATCTGAAGCATGTGATTTCTGGGAGAGCCATTCAAACGGATCCGAAGAAGACTGAATAGACTATGACTTGGCTTATGTCTCGGAACACTGAGGAGGTGCGTAGTTTCACGGGCTTCGCCTCGTATTATAGAAGATTCATATCGGGATTCGCACGCATTGCTAACCCACTACATGCCGTGCTAGAGAAAAATCGAAAGTTCAAATGGTCTGGAGAGTGTGAAGCAGCATTCAGAGTCCTCCGACATTCCCTATGCTCCGCGCCTATCTTGTCACTGCCAGACTCCTCGCCCGCAGCCGGCGAGTACATCCTGGACACTGATGCGAGCGATTATGTCACTGGGGCCGTAGTATCACAAAATAGTTCTGATAGACAAGAGAGAGTGATCGTTCACGTAATTCGGATTCTTAGCAAACGGAAACGAAATTATTGTACAACTAGGAAAGAGATGCTAGTCTTGTTTTTTTGTTAAACAATACCGATACTATTTGTTAGGCAGGCGGTTTACCGTTCGCACCGACCACATATCCCTCCGTTGGCTTCAGAATTTCAAGAACTCGGAGCGTTAGATCACGCGGTGGCAGGGGATTCTTAAGGAACATGACTTCGAGTGTGAGCACCGAGATGGGAGAAGTCACACCAATACAGATGCGTTGCCCAGGAGGCCTGGGCGTGCTCATGGAGACTCTCCATCTTGTAGTTCGCAACACGTAACGCTAGTCGCACTGCAAGGCGCGGACCATGGACAATGGCAGACGGCTCAAGCGTCCGACCCTGAAACTGCTCTTATTCACGAGAGACGACGGGACGATGGAAATAGGCCAACAAGTAAGGAAATGACAGGGAAAAACTATGGGAGCCGCTGTCTGTGGGCAATGTGGGACCACTTAGTGGTTAACGAGGGTGTTCTGTTTTTTATTACGGGCCAAACTATTACAATACAATCGTCCTACAATCAGTGGTAGATGGGGTATTCGAGGACCTCCATCGAGAACTAGGACATGCCGAGATGAACAGGCTGAACGCTGTGGCCAGACAGCGATCCTAGTAGCCACATGTGCGTCGTGATGTGGCAAATTTCTGCTATCGGTGTGAACAATGTGCTAGTTTCAAAAATCCCAAGAACAAACAAAAGGCCCCATTACAACCGATATATGCTGGCTATCCAAACAAATTAGTCGGCGTCGATATCATAGGCCCCCTAACGGAGACGTCAGGAGGAAAACGGTGTGTGCTTGTGTTGGTTGATTATTTCAACAAATGGTATGAATCAATACCTTTGTCTCACATTAATGCGAGAACAGTGGTCGAAGCGATCGTCGAGCATCAGGTATGCCAGCGGGGAGCGCCGGGACAAGTGCACTCAGATCAAGGGTCCAGTTTCGACAATGCGTTGTTGCAGATCTGCCGAATCCTGGGAATTCACAAAAATTGAACCACCGTCTACCGCCCCCAAGGCAACGGGCAGGTCGAGAGGACTAATTGCTCACTTCTGCAGTTGCTAAAAGCATTTGTAGAATGCAACCTGCTCGACCGGGATCTGGCTATCCCCAGGTGCGTACTAGCCTACCGCAGCTGTGTTCATACGTCCACTAGACAAACACCTCACTTCCTGTGGAGTGACCGAGAAGTCCGGCTACTATCTGATATAGGCCTGTCTTCGGTCAATCGAATACAGCCCACGGTAGCGGAATATGGTAGCAAGTTGATCGGTAGTCTACAGTTAGCACATGAAATGGTAAGTTAGCATTTGCAGAAAACAAATCGGCGCCAGAAGGAGTATTACGACGAAAAGGTGTTCGGGACCCCCTTCAGACCTGGGGATAAAGTATGGTTACACAAGGAGACGGTGCATCCCGGTGTCTCCACAAAATTACAGAGATAATGGAAATGGCCCTTTATTGTAGAAAGTATTATGTCTGACTCGATTTGCGTAATAAAAGATCCGGAATCCCTAACTAGTCAGCCGATATTTGTCTATTATAACCGCCTGAAGCCGTTCACAGATGGCAGCGACAACGACCCAGGAGGAGGTGCAGAGAGTGTTCTAGGAATAGGGTCAAAAGTTGAGGTTCCACCAAAAGGGGAACAGGGTGTGGCATCGAGGATGCTGCCGTAGGTAGTAGGAGATAGTGTAAAATGAGACCGAAAGTGAGAAAGCGCGCGTCGTATGCTTTTAAACCGCGGCTAATCCTTGCCTCCTTCCCTTGTGCTGCAGAGTCCGCGGTTTGTGCAGTCTCCGAAGAATAAACCCCAATCGAGGACAAACTACCAGAACGAACAATGACCGTAATGTTCCATATTGGTTCCTACCCTTTTCTTATTCTTGCAGTGGTGTTACATGTTTTTGATAAACGACTTCTGGTGAACCCTCCCTCTTATCGGGTATATTACAGATCTACCGAAAGAATTTTACAACGAGGTACTGGTAAAAGTGTATCGGGATATATTGTATACTTAAGAATTCATCTTCCCTTCACATTATGATCATTTATTCATATGGAACATTGGGCAAAGTTTTATCGGCGCCGAAGAACAGAACATTCCTTCCTTTCAATCGGCCGTACCTACAAGGATAAATAATGCCTACAGGCTGGGGGAAAAAGCATTCAACTGGTCTGCTTTCCAAACAAGAACGAGACCGATTGTGGAGTGTTAGCGAGAATGTAAGAAACGTGAACTGTTATAACCACCATGTTGTGGCAGTAGTCAGTGGAAACCGGTTATCCGAGATGGGTTGTATCCAGCCGAATGTAAAACAGGTAACTGGATTAAGAGTCTGTGATTTAGTGAGATATGACTGACCCATGAACAGAAGTGTGTTGTTAGTGTTTGTCTGCCTCACTTTCAATCATTCGAATCCTTTCATTAACCCTTGTCTATTACTTTGTTCAAAAACTTCCGAAAAACGTTAACTTAACTACTAGCAAACTTCTTGATCCGTGTGTTCACCCTGAATCTAGCGCTAACTCCTCGTAAAGCGAGGAAACTGACAAACTACTCACAAACCTACTTTTATTTGGTTATGACTAGCACTGTCGATTGTAGCTATGGTTGGTTCAGCATTAGCGATTAACAGATCGGTTTGACTGAAAGGAGACTCTTTGAGAGTGTTGTAAACACTTGAAAGAATAGGCTGATTCGTCCACGACATATAGTAATGCGCTTGACAGAAATCGGATTCTCCTCCTCGTAATAATCAGCAAGGCGAATCTTGGCCCCGGAATTAATTAGACTCTCTCCGTAATTCCCCCAAGATAAACCAAAATATAGGGTGCAAAAAACACCTCTGTTCTGCTCCAACAGTTTTTGCTACGAGGGGGAAGTTGCAAAATATTTGTATGATGCATAGCGACCTACAATCATTTTCAAATCCGAAAATCGAAGGACATTTACCGAAAATAGTAGTTAAGGTCGCTAAGCCATCAATGAGCACAGCGGAATAAAGGTCGGACAGTTTACTCTTGGACTGTTAACGATAGTTCCATTCATTCCGATTGAATAAAATAAGTGTTTGCAATCTAAATGCCAAGCTCGGCGAACATATCAATATGAAACCCATCAACCCGAGCTACGAACAGCACCACCACTGTTCACAATTATCAGATAGCTTTCTGTCCTTTAGAAAAGTGACCAATATGTATCACTTTACATTTGGAGATAACTGAAAGCCAGTGCCTTATGTCCCAGAGATGCAAACTGTCAAGCTTTATTTCTTCCGTAATGTTATCCATTACTCATCGCCCTTTCGCGTTACCAGCATGCAAAAATACCGGGGAAATCGGCCAGCTCAAGGAACCAGAGAGGAGGTTAACACGAAACTGCGATGTATAGCTAGTTGTAGACAATCAGCCAGTAACTGTTTTGTCAAAGTATCAGCTTTTTAGACTTATACTGTACGTCACAAAAGTAACGATCTGTCAATACCGTATTAGCCTCGTTTTTAACAGAAATACATGACTAACTGTCTTGCAGGCTTTTAGGAGATGCAGAAAAATGGTATATACTCACTAACCCCTACCAGACGCTTTTAATCACTGTCCGGTGGTTCCATGCAGGTTCGTTAAGCAAATAAATTCCCTTCAGAATCCTCGTTGATTTCGAGACAATAACATGTGATGTACAACGTGAATCTTCAAGTGACTGTCAGTTACACTTTCCAGAACATTTGAAACCACGGATTGACTACTCTCGGAACAATAGGCCCGATGAGAATGAATATAGTGTACGTCTTTTAAATCTTCACAGATTTGCCTGGCCTATTGAACGACTGAATAAATCATCCTGTCAATTTTTTTGACCACCTTTTCGGTACCCTGTGGAGGAAATTAGGTTGGAGCCAAACTGTTTGTAATGAAGAAGCATTCCAGGCTTTTGTAACACTATACGGTTACGGTCATGCGGTCACCATATTTATCAATCCAAGTTACGACTGATATGCTTTCATAACTGATGACAATTACATTATCAAGGTGAATTCCATAAAATATAACTATCACTAGATGGTAGCCCTGTCTATATCTCAATGCTGTAGCAATGCAGGACGAATTGTGGAATGCCTAGCCACAGTTGTATCAGGCTGATACCAAAACTAGTAGCCTGCTTCATTGGGCGTTTATCTCTCCGTACCGGTGTTCTTAAGCCCAATGCAGTAGTAGTTGAAGTGTGATTGCACACTCACTTACAATTCATATGTCAAGATTTTTTAAAAGAACAGCTAAAGAAATTAAGTGGAAATCCTCTTTGAAATAAACTACTCGTTTGGTTGATTTTTAGTTCACATATTTTATAATTCTGAAACAACATGCAAAAGACAATTTGGATTTTTCTGCGCTTTCTTCCACAATATTTTCGAACATTTTTAAACAGTTGATTGCTGGTTGTTTAATCCGGAAAATCAATAGAACCCTACCAACACCTCTGATGACTCATGCAACTAAAGCGTTCGGAAAAAGTTTGCAATTTTATAGTAAAGTGCAGATTTCCGCAAGCTTTAACAGAACCAGCTGTCCTAAGTTTTTTGCGTTTATAGTGGATACCCCGCCGGCCTTCCCAACGGTTCCATTGACGGTCTCAATCACAAGCATGATGCATAAACAACTTTTACCAGATGAGTTCTAAAGCTTTTCACGAAATACTGTACATCATCTTGTAGAGAGCATAGGGGTTTCATTCTCCAACCTAATGTTGTCGTTCCTTACTCTGCGGAAACACCGTCGCTGCCCGTATAAATTTAACACTCTTGACTTTGGGAGTAAATACAAAATGTTTTAATGTCTGAGCAATCCGGCTTTCATGCTCAAAACGTTCGATGAGTGAATCCAATTTTATGATGGCTGTTTCAATCGTTGTCTTTGTTGCGCTCAAAATCAACCGTTATCCATTTATTATTGGCAAATGTTGATGAAAATATATGACCACCTTAAAAGTAGCCCTGGTCTGTAATTATTTTGAGCAACACATTATTAAAGGTTCTATGGATTCATCTGTTAATACATTCAATTAAAATATTGGCATCTGTTCTGATAGCTATGTCGATTCTTTGTTGAAAAGCCTTTTTTCGGTTTGTTTCAAGTGAAGAAAATAAAGCACATATACAGGTTATTTATGAACTTAGTTTATATTAAAAGCCCGGTGAGGTAGCCTATTCATATGCACGCACCCTGCCGTCTTAACGTATTATACTTTAGTGAACGACGGAACGTTAATGCTGAAATAGATCGGTCTTCGTCACCTTAGGTGGAGAGTTGTTGTAATGGATCTGTAGCAGTTATATCACCGCTGTGGATGATTTTCTGGTACTGACACCTTTACTGTCTCCAGGGTGTTCTTTTTGATCGAGTCTTTGTACAGTTCTGCACACTACACTTAGATATGGTTTAGTGTACACTGGTGCACAAAAAATAAAAGTCCATTCAGAAACACAGCTACTCATATCATCTAAGATTCGGACGAGGGTCAGTCAACTGACCTTTCTTTCTCCTGCAAATGTCACACACATTACGTCAACCAGTCTAGTAGTCAGGTTCGCTTTAACGACTAAGAATTTCCGATTAGACTTATTGGTTTTACGTACCGTAGTGGGTGAGTCAACACCGTATCCTATTATATATGTTCAATGTTGTAGCCTTATTCTAATCCCAACACAGACATGAACATTGGTCATTTCAGGACTCCTTTTAAATGAGTCGAGGCTTTGTTCAGGTCTCACTGGCTTGCCTCTAAGGTTATATCGACTGTATCCCATGTTTTTAGTCTGCAAGTTTTACAGCCAATCTGACAGCATACATTTTGCTATTTTCCTGCTTTTTCCAAACTACTACGTAGCAGTTGATTATTACTTTGAACGCCGAATGGTTTAGACACAATATCATCCTGGAATCAATTTGCTAATTAACTCACTTCTGCAGTCTATGTCGGTTTATTTAAGTGCCATCAGTTCTGTAGGCATAGGACTTTTAACCAATATTGCACAATTAGCGTTTTTAATATTCTGATGCGGATTGAAAAAAGGAACATGAGATTCAGCCGTTAAGAGTGCCTGAAGTCTGTTATTTCAAAACCATCTCAACAGTCTTTGAATAAACGTCAAACCAAGCAGCTAATGTGTTTTTGTGTATGTGCGTGCATTGCTTCTGAATCTGACGATCATAATCAACTGTTATGCCTAACACGAATGGGTCAGTGACATAGGTACGAACAGATAGCTCATGGAAAGGCAACAGAACGGTTGCGAGTTTGTTGAGTTAACAGAACTAACACACAATCTAGAAGTCAAAAATGAGAACCAACCAAATGCGGTAAGGTAAGGTATCAACATCGGAGTATACCAAATGAATCATAGCAAAAGATCTTGTTTCGTCCGTTTGTAAGCGAGTGATCGTTTTGCAATAATACACTGACCTAATCTATCCGTTTCGCACGTTTGTTTCTAGTTACTTAGGCAATCCCTATTTGACTTCTGCTTCTGTACTCAATATGAATATCCTGTCGGAATGTTTCATGAGCCAGTCATATAGAAATGTTACGTAGCTCGAGATTTCCATAGTTTTACTGGATCGCGTGACAGAGCAGTAGCGGCCGAAATGGATACAGTAACATTTAGTCATTTTATATTTTACTACTGCTTTGTAACAAGTAACTTAAACAAAAACGAATAAGTTCCATAGAAAATTCTAATTATGCAAGTTTCGGTGTAAATTGGCCCGTGGTTTCCTCCATACCTACTTTGTGATGTTTTCGGAATTTCAATGTCACTCTCTAATTTACTTGTTAAGTGAACATCAGTGTTGTCAGACTGCATACATATTTTAACATTCTGGCACAGTAACAAATTCTATAGCACCTATCTTTTTGTTCTCTCCCTTGTTTCGAGCAGGCTTACATCATTATTGCCTTCAAGCAATCATGCAAACCCAATACAAACTAGGTCATTTCTCCCACCATCTTGTTCAGAAAGGATGGTAGGTGTTTTCACAATTGGTGCACCCTGACGATCCACAAGTACTGGTAACATCGACAAGCATAGTCCAAGATTACTAAGGTCTCACGCCAAAACGCCTGATTTGTCATGATCAAAATGGTACGAAAATACCCGATTTTGCCTTGCATGAATACATACAAGTATGTGATTGTGGAACTTACTTTGGTTTAAATATTGTCCACCATGTTCGTTTACTAACAAAATGTGTCACCGGAACAGCTGGAAACACAAAGTTACATGAGAAGAAGGAAATGAAAAATGTTTAGTTAGGTGGAGCGAAAAGCCAGCCACAACTTAATCGTAAACAGTCTGTCTAAGAAAACGCAGGTCCGAGTATCATTACACAGAAAACCTAATTAGAGTATCAAGAAAATACGGAACAGTAAAAAATACTAGGTTTCTTCATCCAAACCAATGTGAGTAAAGTAGGAGAGGGAAGTATTAACAAAGAAGAATATTGATTGGTAGTTTTATTCTTAAGGAACCCAACCGTTAACCGACAATCACCTAGTACATCAAGTCACAGTCTACGAGTCTCGGGTATGATACGCACATACACAAATACAGTCACACTTCGGTGCTGGTGCTATTTCTGGGTTCAATCTCAGTGGCATTATTAGGTGGAATGGTGTTGTTAAACAGGTAAACACGACCTACTTTCCAGGTTGCAACTTTAAACTCTACAACCGTCAAAGGTGCTAACTCTATCGGGAACTGTTATATGCAGGACAGATATTTATACAAAATATGCCTGTCACAGTTTGTTATAGGCAGGTGAATTTGCAACGAGTTTAGCTCTATAACCTCTATTCTCTTGCTTTTCTAATGTATAGTTTTGTATCTACACTGGCCAGCTTTTACTCACGAACAGACCACTTCGTAATTTGCAAAGTTACCGTGCTACTCAACAGTACCACTGCTAAACTGCTCGGTAGTTGCTTTCGCTGATTCCCGCCCTAACTCCTTAAGATAGTCCAACCATGGCAATCTGTTTCTTGATGGTCACTTGATGGATATCGAACGCCCAGTGGGGTGACTTGGCAGTAGAATTTTATAATCCGTTTGTAAATCACACGTCGCGTAGAGGCGCATCCAATTCTTGTCATTAATTCGAATTCAGCCGAAGCCCAGATTTTTCACAAATAGGTTGTTCCCAAACTAACATCTTTGCCACATTGCACGTCATCGATACACTTGTATTGTCTGATTTCGCCCCTCTGTCTTTAGAGCCTCAAAACGTTTTATCCATATCTCTGTAACATACTACTAAGACTTCCTGACACTACTGGACCAAGAACAAGGACATCTGGATGTCAAGCACACTTAAGCAAACACTAAACCAATCCATCAATGATGTAACTCGTGGTAACACTTTCAGAAGTTTAGAGAGGCGCTGCAATTTTTCTCCCCGACATCGTTTATATTTTGCATGATGTGAATGAAAGTGTCTATTTTTTCTACTATATTAGTGACAGCTTAACAGTTGGCATCAGCTTACTTCATCAGCATTCTCTCTTAGCACCGTGACGATGACAAAAACTATCAGTTCTCTACGTTCTTTGCAACTAGATATGCTGATAGAGAACTGAATGAGTATCGTTGAACTTCCTCGTTATTCACCACCTAACTGGACATATTTAGGCTTATTCAGCCGATCACACTTATAGTATGAATAGATCGGGTAACCGGTCGCATGCGTTGGGGCAGAACCCAACAGAGTAGCGTACGTGAGTGTATCTCATCCAATGTTAATAGTCAGCTCAGGTGATACATCATTATTTCAAACTTCTCATCCGAACCAACAGCCTTCACTCAATAAAAAACACGCACTCAGTCAGTTGGAAAATATTCATTGAAGTCATGAGAGCCACACAGTAGTGAACAAGACTTGTTTTCTGTGTTTGCTCATCAGGCTAATTACAACACAATAAATATGAAAAACAGTAACTAGAGTGAATCATTAAAACAGGCAACCGATGTTATGGATAGCGTATTTGTTATCAGTTACGCAATCACTGTTCAAAATCGTGGACTTGATTGATTGTGGGCCAACGGGAGATTAAGTGTCCGTACGAACTTGTTCTGAGCGCAGAGATCAGAGTTGCGCAGTCGGATACTCTTGACCTCGGCAACGGTCAACATTCAGATTCTCACCGTTTTTAATCGATCCCTTGACACTCGGTAGACAATCTAAAAAGCATCTTACTTACTGATCTCTACTGACCGTTTTTCTGACTCACCCTAGATAAGGTTTTCCATATTTGTTGTGTCGTAATTAGCTTGATGATCGAACACACAAAACACACTCAGTTCATCTACGGTGAATCTGTGAACTGCTGGTAAATATGCGGCCACCTATCCAGTTCAGTCGTTTTGTGCGTGAGCAGTATCGACATGGCGAATATTCAGGCATTCATGTTTGAGACTGGTCCGTAATTCCGGGTCTTCCCGGTCTGCTTATTGGCATCAGAAGTGGGGTTTCTAGTGAAGCAACAGTATTAGAGAAGTCCGACTTAAAGATTTATATTGTACCTTAAGTAGATTAACTACTCAGTAGAGCTGACAGCTAGGTGAGCTTATTATTGGGGCCTATTAAATGTATTGATGCCTGTTCATAATGTCCAGCATCTTAAATTTACTACTCATGTACTGTTTGGGAATGACCAATATACATTCAATAAATTGTTGTTTGACCTGTTCAATCCTCCTTCAATCAATTTTTAATTCTAATCAAACAGCTCAATTGAATGATCAGTCAAATGATCTGTTGCACAACTGTGGCAAATCTAAAGATTGCTATCCCCATGAGTGTATCCCAAACTCAGAATATAGAGAACATCGTTAGGGTTGTCAGTAAACTCGCTGAGTTTGCAAAGTAAGTTTTATGAAATCACAAGAAAACCTGATATTTCAAAGCACTCGGATGCATTGGAAAACCCTATTAGGACGCGTAAGATAACACGCAATTAAGACCCAATTGTTGGAAATTAGGGCATCGAGTGGAGTAGAACAAGCGACAGGAATTACATACAGTTACTTTTTGTCCACCTACAAGCATGTTCGATTTCTAAAAGTGAAAACCAAGAGATAACGACAAACGAAATAGATTGATTCGGTAATTGTTGACGGGTATCGTTTACACTTCGTTAACATGAGTGGACACAGACTATCTCGGTTTGAATAACATTCACACTATCTCTACATGATATGGCTAAGTAAGAACGGAACGGTTGCAGTGCCCGTTTGCGGATAAGCATTCTGAAATATTATAACATCAGTAGTAATCTTTATTTGAAGAACCACTCCCTTACACAGAATACTTTTGTGAAGAGCGACAAGAAATCCGTAAAGTATATTTCATCGTTAATGTCCATTCTTCTAACACCCATGGCGACTGCTATTTAAATGCCGGGCTCACTGTAGGAAGTCAAACCCCTGGAGGGACGGACTTTTTGTTCTCTAGGTGTAGTCGACGTAAGGGGAAGCGTAGTATACTGAAATACTACAAAAACACCTGCTCGTAAATTTAGTACGGCTAATATAGTATAATGCGTATAGTTATCTAATAGTTAAGCTCACCACAATTAGAACTGTTTTTAGGGTGAATGAGTGGTGACTGAGTAAAAAAAAAACACAGTCAATAGCAAAGAATGAAGGGAGGACACTGCTGTAGGTTAAAAACCACAAATATTGTATGCACGATAATGCTTGCTAGGAAATATATCTCAGTACGTTAGATAAACTGATCCGATGGACTGGTGACTAACTGCGATCAGACCACTGCTATTAAACAGGGTTACTTATGAGATTTTGCTGAGTATTATTCAACAATAATAATTCTCCAGTCGTCTCCCACAAGGAGTACCCAAATTCACATTCTGATTCATGCAAAAGTGAGCGTTCAGAGGCAGAATAAACTTTTAATCAGTTACTAATCAAATTGGAAAACAATCAAGACAAATGTAATAACAAATCTGAATGTTTTTCATCCACTTGATGTAATTTTGAGTAGTATGGTAATTTTTCTAGAACTGAACGCTTTGTTTGTATCAACCACCTTCTATACATGTATCAAACCTCAATATTATTGTCTACGCTTATACAAATTTGATTTGTTGGTAACTAATCTCGAAATAAGTAATATCGAGTACATCAACTTGAAGAGTAAAATTGCACGTGTTAGTAATGTTTGTTTCTACGTTGCTTGAAATTCAGATTTATCTCAACTTCTCTCAATTCAATCCTACAGATTAAAAAAAGTTGGAAGATTTTTCACAATAGATTATATATCACTACAAACATATTTTAGCAAATATGTTCATATCCGTGTGTGCAACAGAAACCTAATTTCGTCATAAAAATTAATCGTTTGTTTTTGTACCAAAACGAACCGTCATCTTCTAACTACGACACCGAAAACCAGAAATGGGCACTAGTTCATGTGTATCACTTTCCGTCTCATACAATATTCACAACTGTCCACCGCAGACTATTAATTTATGGTCCCAAAGGAAAGGAAACGACCTGGCTACAACACGATATCCGAACTCCTCCTCCAACCCGCCTGTCTGACGTATCAATCCACCTGCACCCATAAATACGTTCACCGCTACCGCGTGGTTCTATAATGACTCTAAGTACTGATGCCGTGTATCAAAGAAATATACGTAAACTTTATCCTGTAAGGGAGGCCGAAATTCATAATTAACAAGAAGTTGCAAGCTGGTTGTATGTGAGTGTGTGTGCATATACGTGTCGAAACAAGCAAGCGCATGTGGTTCAGATAGGATTTTCCAATTTCGACTGGATATAATTATTCCCCACTTGGAAACCCACCCTGAGGATCGCAATTCATGCCGCACTTCTGTGCACCCATCATCTTTTATTCGCGTATAGTTTGTCACTGTAACTCGTTAACCATCTCCGAATCGCTGCAGCAGGACGTTACGGAAACATCGTACACATACACTTAGAGAGATAGGGAGCGAGCGAGAACCGAGAACACACTGAAGTGTCGCGCAAAACAACGATTTATGTGTTATGGGAGTGCGTGTCTCACTTAGTACTGGTGGTGGTCGGGCCAGTAAAGATGGTTGTAGATGTGTTATTGATGCTCGAAGTTTGTCTCTATTTGTGGAACTTTAGCGTTCAAGATTCATGCATTTTTAATTTGACAGTAGTCCACGTAAAGCTTATCTGGATAGTTGGATGCTAACTGATTTTGACTGGTTTTACAGAAAACGTTCTGAGAGAGACTACAGAGACTATCAACTTGCTGGTCCAAATTACATATTGTATACAACAGAAATCGAGAACAACTCTGATCCAGTGAAGGATTAACGGTTGCCAATTTCACGTAACTTATCTCCAGGCTGGGTTAGTTAATCTATTCATAGGGTAAATAAGAAGATGTACTCATACACTATGTAATAATGAACTAGCATTCTCAAAGATGAATTCATACAATTCTAACGCGTCTACTCGTTAAACGTTTCTGGCTTAATTGTTCTTGATAGCAGTTCCGATTTAAAAATGAACGCTTCCGTCAAACTTGAAGGCTCCGCCCTCCGGTTCCAGCCTGGTGTTTGCCGTTGCTATTCATCATGGCGATGGATAAGTTTCCTGCGCTACCTGGACGGAGGTTTGGCTACTAGATCCAGTTTGCCTAAACCGAGAGGGTTGTGATGTATAAGACCGATTCTTACAGTGCCGCCATTCAGTCGGTCCTCCATACCATGGGCCGTGACATGAACTTTACTTCCTGTTCACTTGTGATCATCAATTTTCGTAATATCATTTGTCTATCTTCTTGCAACGCGATTTTTCAACTAGGACTTTTCTCCTACGCAGTCGCTGCTTTATGTATACTGATTGTTCTTGGTTCCCTGGAAACCTATGACACATCTGTGTGGCGAACGTGACATCGCTACCTTCTGACGGTTTTCTCACCATCAAGAACATCTTACCGTCCCGATGCGTGAATCTTGGGTGTGATAGTATCCCTTTGCATGAAGAGCCTTAATTTTAAGAGAATTCTATTTCTATTTTTATTCTCTCTCCTTTTTACCATATCAAACAAATAGTCATTCCTTTGACGACTGGTATTATTAAAGTTTTCTACTTTTGTGAAAAGACTTTTCAATTGTCAGATGTTGCTAACCAAGCAGCGGTTTACATTTGACAGGCAGATTGATTTGAATTTCCTTGTATTTTTACATTTTTGACGCATAGATTTCGGTGTCACCGCTTGCCCTTTCTTTGAACGAAGCTATACGATTTGCTCTTCGAAATAAACGATAGTAGTATTTGTCGTCGTTTTATGCATTCAAAATACCATTTAAGTCATTGCTTGTGTTATTGTAGTTTTCTTGCGAAAACTCTGAGATGTGTACTCCAGTATTCCCAACACGTCTCCTGATATATGCAAATGCGAACTATTTAGAACAGTCCCTTTACCCATCATTTCCGTATGCACACGCATAACCATGATAAGCCTATTCAAGTTGCCTGTTTAACAAACAAGTTTGGTGAATGTTATAGTCGAAGAACATTCTACAAAAGCCATGTCCGTCGTTTATGTGAAACAATCAACAACGTTCTACATCAAATGTCTGTTCAGAAGATTTCAATAAGCGGATTGGTTGGAAAGGTTCTGCCTTAAATCTCTTGCCTTTATCTGAGAAAGGCTAATACATCTAAGTCAGTTCCCACTAAGTTTAAGGTAAACGAGACCCACAGAACACGGTTCTGCTACCAGAATTCTGACACCTCAAGCCGTTAGTGAAATATATTTAGTCAGCGCGTGAATAATGTATATCTTAGAGCTTTCAGGTAATCACTGGATCATTTATCTCTATAAACACAGATAATCATGTCATGTTATTTTTATCAAGCTTGTGGTAGCTAAATGCACTATCTACCCGGAGTCTGCTCAACCACTGTTCTTATTGGTTGCTACACTTTGAGACTTGAGGCCAGGCGGGAGGGGTTTAAGTCCACTTTTTTCTTATGCTGTTGTTCACATCACTTATTCGCGTTCACGTTAAGCAAGATTCGGTTAACATATTTCGTCTTCTTCCCGGGGACGCCACAACAAATGGAATTTCGCGAGGTTCAATATTGGGACCTTCGTTGTTCTAAATTTATGCTAACGATATTCCACACATACTGGATGAGACATCACTTGTGTGTGCTGATAGCTTCAAGCTTTTGAAAATAGCTGATGTTTCCGGAGGGTTTGTGAATCCGCAAAAGGAACTCGATAGTGTGTGTACAACACTCGAGGGCTAGGTGCTGTCAGTAAATTGTGGTGTTGTTAGTCAAAAACGCAGATGACGTAGTGCTTATTTGTACAGAAAATCAGCCCAGGAGATATATGCTTCAACACTACCTCAAACAGAAACATTCACTTGCACACAACGCTAATCCCGGGATATCACGGTCACTAACGTAAATTTTATGCATGGAAAACACAAAATCTTACCGGATTGCACTTCACTGTTCATTCTTACATTTCTGGTCATTTACTTCAGTATCCAAATACGTGTCTCTGCCTGACCACTGGCGAGTAGCATAGTGTGATCGTTCATCCTTACCACAGTGATAAGTACAATTATTCGCCTCACCAGACTAATGAGTCCCGACTGTTTTAAAGTGTGATAGGTGGCAAATAGTTGCTTCAAAAGATTTCTCGGTAATATGAGTGGACAAAAGAATGACCGATAGATTGCCAGAAGGGTGGGTTTATCCACTTATTTAACACACCCATCTATCCTAACCTAGAGTACTACGTTCATGTGACCCCACCAGTTCTTTTGCAATATAAACTTGCATCGGAACATGATCCGCGTGTAAACAGTTGTTCTGTGAATGACATGGAGGCTAGTCCCTTCCTCAGATATTAGGAGGCCTAGGTAGGTAAACTCTTCGTGCCACCGACGGCTTACAGAAAATGCCACATTATTGTGTAACACCTTTTTGAAAACAGATCCAAGTATAGTCCATCTGATTGAAAGTGGTCACAATTCAACTTATTAGGAGCACGGTGTGAAACTTGTCCACTTCGTGGTCTGATCACGTAACCATTAAGACGTGGATACACAGGTGTGTCATAGATGAGTGAAAATCTTTGCCAAAGGGGGTAGGTTTTGCCTTATACATAGAGGAATCTGGGTCTTCATCTAGTGATCTGGTTTATAGTATTTCATTTTATATATGGTTACCGCAGCCTCCACTTGATCTTCTTATTTCTGTATTTTGCTGTTATTGTTCAGTTCTTCAAACATCGTGATCTGTGGTGATAGTCTTTGCTGGTCTTCCCTTATATCTGTTACCTTTCTGTAAACTGCTATATTTATGTCACAGTCATATGTAAGAACTAATGGTGCCACTTGGATGACATTATCTGACCGAGATGTGGTTTGATTCGTGTACACCTTGTTGGATAATCTAGGTGTCTGTAAACTGTAGATCGTTTCCGTCCCAAAGAAAGACAGATACAGGAGAACTGCCGGGACCTGTTCCGAACGTTCCGGCCCAAAATCAAAAAGGCAAAATCTCGATACGAGCCACTGTTCTACTTCGGACTTCCAACCGCAGTCTTCTGAAACTCTTATCGATCAACGTTCTAAATTTATTCTGCTACTTATTTTTCTCTTCCGAACCCATTCAATGCCCACCGTCAAGGTTAATTATGAGTTCTAAAACAAACCATACTGTATATTTTCAGCTAGCTTTCGATTTTTAAAAATGATCTACCTTAAGTCTTCTAGTGACTTCAAATCCAGGAAAGGCCAAAAAAAGTTCATTCTAAAGATAATACGAAAATTGTTTAATAGAACTATAAAACTGGTCTATAACAAGATTAGCAGAAATTTTGCAGCTAATCATTCATGAGAAACTTCTCCGTTAAGCCTTCCCTTCGTGTTTGCTGGTGTGGCTTATGTGCATTGTTTCCAAGATAGCATAGATTACGACACAGATGCTACGCTAAAAGTGAATTTTCACAAAAACTGATGAACTACTGAGTACTGCTTATGTGGCTTCTAATTACCTGCCTAGGATTGCTCAATGTAAGATCAGACGAGAGTGTAATGGGTTGGGCACACTTTGTTGCCAGTTTGTAATACATTGTTTATAACTTCAGTGAACTGTCGGGAGAATACTCTTGTATTTCGCATGGAACAGATCGGCATGCATAGGAAATTGTGGCTGGATGCGTGGAGTCGATATGTGTATCTGAATAACTGCTAATCTTGGATCCCAGCGTGAGCTGTTTGCGAACTCTTGCCAAAACAGTTATTCCCCCGGATCATGTGGTGGTTTTCATAGGACAGTGAAGGAGATACGTACATGAGGTCGGACACAAATTATATGAGTTCTTAACGCGGCTTGTAATTCAGATGGTATAGCTTTTGTCACAACTGAACGTTATATCCCTGTTACTGGTTTTAGTCCAGAAAAAGTCCAGATTTTTCAAAGTTCGGCTCCCTCTAGATTTTCAATGGGTTAAATAAATGGGCCAAGTCAATCAATAAGTGTAGATTAGTGATCACTCTATGATGGCAAATTTGTATACAGCATGTGTTAGCATCTACAATAGGCCAATTCATCGTGTAGACACATAGTTTTATACAATAGGTTACAGTTGACAAGACGTGTTACGGTTTCGACTGACTCTTAGTCCGATTCTTCTTACTTCTTCGTTTTTTGGTTTGTAGCTTCAAACTGGTTACACGATTATTTTTGTATAAATATACTGTATCGAGGGTGGACCGGAACGGTTGATTGATTGAAAAAATTCATTCAACCAAAACTCATGCACAAATTGTTGCGAGCAGAATGGTGGTCGGTTAGTACCAACCAATCAAAAATAGCATTCAGTTGCGATCTTGACTTTGTTGGTTAAAGGAGAAGATTAAAGCAAGATGTTTGAATGCGTGTGAAATTTAAACAATCGTGTTAGTTAAGGTAAGATTGTGGAACGTAACAACGAATCGTCCTAACAAAACACACAAACACATGTCGTACACTAACAATTATAAATACTGTTGTTTCTCTATAAAAAGAGTGTTGTTTTTCCATGAGAATGAGATTAGTTAAAATCGCCCAAACCACTATGGTTCTGGTTTTTCACGATTTGGTGGCAAAACACGTGCCACAGTTGCAGCGGATACGATTAGGTTCTGAGTAGGATCGACCTGATTATTGTCTTTGGTGATGTGAGCTTCGACTATAGGTCCAGATCGACACCCACAAGCGGAATAAACAACTGACAAAGATTAAATACCATCCATACTTGCTCACAGTCTTAGCATCTAAAGAACCCCTTTGGCTGGTCCACTTTGAAAGGAGCACTAGATTCGAGTTTCGCTCTTAATAGAGCTAAGTAGTATTGCATATCCTCGTCTGGGCTGGAATTTGCACTCCAGTCCTCATGTTTGCGAGACCAATGAGACCACAACGCCAGTAAACTAATGTTACAATAAACTATGATAAGCTTCCTACAAAAACAAACGATATGACAAATTGTCTAATTCTCATATAACTCGAACCTTCGGGGTTGAATTTTCGCACTTTTTCTACTTGGGCACTTCTACTTACAGAAAGCGCGAACTAGCAGTGTCAGAGCAGAGTAATTCACCACAAACGATGAGTTATATCATCAGTGTCTAATAACGACCGCAGAAACTTTCACAAACGATATCATTATGAGCCGCAACGTATACGTTCAAACAGTTTTTGAGACATATGAAAGAGGTAGGTGAAAAATGGGAAGTCAGGAGACTCTCACAGAACATAAACATCTTTATTTGATTAAAATCAGTCGATTTTGTCCATCATACTCGCCGGAATACAGTTAGTCAGTTTTGGTCAGTTTTTTTTACAATGTTCAGTGTTGAAAATTTAAGCATCTAAGCGAAATTATCTACAAGATTCTCCTAATGTTGGAAACGTATTATCGATTCTGTGTGTTATTAGCAAGTAGTATTGCAGGTTTGGTGATTTCAAAGAGACACGATTGCGAAAATTGGGGACTTCGGGTGAATTCAAGTCAGTGGCAAAAACAGAATGTCTAGACGCGGTCAGCAGTCCATTACCTGATCTACGAAACCCTTCCGGATGTTCAGAACTAGTCGTTCAACTTCTTGTGTCATGTGGAACCCATCAAGTGATCCAAGAGATTAACCGCTCAGGTGGGATTTCTCAATCATTCTACACTGAAATCCACCGAAGCCACTGACCGACTTTGAAACTGTATTACGGATAAGTAATGGGGCAGCTTTGATTGTTTGGAAGAGACCCAACTGGAATTCAGCTAGATTCGAACCAGCGACAGAAGCAGCATCCCTAGAAGCGGCAAATGCTCTACAGTGCCCATAGGCGATGTTGGATTCCAGCTTGAACTGATCCACAAATTCTGCTCGGACAATCAGTCTAAAAGGTCATTTGGTGGATTCCACATGACACACTTGGTTGGGTGAATAACCAGGTTCAAATGTGAAATTTTTGAGCTTGCTGAGTGACTTCGTAGCTCAACCAGTAGAACCTTTGCCGCCTCTGGACATGTTGTTTCTGTCTCTGGTAGGTATCCAGCTGAGGAACAGATTTTTCTTGACGGGTTCTTTTCTGGTTTATCATTCCGTTATCACTTATCCGATACTCCAAGTGATTTGCGACACTCTTGTGTTGGTCACCCGTTGAAGTAGAACGGAAGGAAGATGTCCATTATTAAATTGGGAGTCATAGGTCGTGACTGTCCTTGAGAATCTGGATCGGGTGGTACACCTAACTCCCAAATGGAGACGTCAGACAGAATCCGACTAATCGAAGTCAGACTTATGAATCAAAGAAGTGGTATGATAAACACAGCGAATATTTTGGCTTACAGGTACCAATGTACTGTCCTGTATTACACCACGGTATGTTCACATCGGGAACTAAACGATGACTGTTTTAAAGATAGGTTGCTAGAGAGATATTGTTTATTCTATCGTCCCTATCTTCCCTTTTTTATTATCAAAGGGGTATTTCAACTCATCTGAATTATCCTCTTCGAACCGAGACACGAAGACCGGTTTCGTTCTTGTCTGGATCCAACAACTAGTGTGAATGAGCGATCGAACCGACGATCCTCTGAGTCACAAAACGAAGATCCTATCCACTTAGCCACCAGTTCTATATTTAACGCTTGTCAAACAAAGGCTCAGATATATAACTGTTACTTAACCTGCTCACACCCCATTGGCATGAATGGACACACTTCATTTCAGGTTGCTAGTTTGTGTTGTCTACGGTCACAGCAGGTGAAACAAAGGTTCGTAATATTTCATGAAGCTTACTCTCAACCTAACAATGTAGCGGACTGCTTTTTCAACTAAGCCTGTCTATGACATACGACAATACAGCATTAATATTGCCTGTCGATATACACCCCCTCAACAATACTAATCACTTGCCCGGAACTCTTACTTCAAGTCGGACTAGAATTTATAAAGCGAGAAGAATAGCAATCGCTTTTATTTTTGAGTTCAACAGACATTCTTGCAGTTCTTTTTATTCCGTCAGTGATTTGAAGTGACATAGCTTACACGAATTTTTCTTGTTTCATTGAGAGGAATACTACTGTCCCAAATAGTCTCAGCGCCCTAGATGTAGATGCCATATCAGTTTTTTTCATGCAAATATGTGTAATTCGTACAGGCTTGCTACTGTCTATCTGGATTCGAATCCGTGTAAGCTTTAGTTCAAGATCTTATGCTTGTTGGCGAACGACGCCAAAACAAACCTGTCTCGAAGTAACAAAAGTTGACATTCTTATTGTCCTTCGCAATCAAATATTATTGAGAACAATAAAATCATCGACTTTGCGTGACATATGATATAACCATGCCTAATGTAAATATGTACACTTGTTCATCCCATTGTTAACAAACCAAACCACGTCCCATATTTAATGATCGCTTGTTGTTTCATGCAACACTAAATTTTCTTGCAGACAAACCGCTTCCTGCTGACGAGCTCGAAACAAAGTATATTTTCTATTCATCCCGTCAAATATAAGGTATCACCCAAGCCAGTAGACAGTCGAGTTGATTCTTACTTTATTGTACCATTTGTGGAAAATTCAAAACTCACTCGATTTTCAAAAACCCCACGTTCTAGTATCCGATTCACACATTCCGTGGATAGGCCATTAAATTACCCGAGTGCGTTGAATTGGTCGTTCTGTTATGTTTCGATCACTAGAACGTTTCACGTGACACAGTAGGATTTCCACATCAGATTACGTTCATGTTCATCGCTGAAATACCTCCACAATCACTCGAAAAACCATCGTTAAAGTAATTTGCAAAGTGTCAGTAGATTGTGGAAAAGATTTATTTTCTACAGTCTCATCTGTCATGTGACGTGTGACATGAACGTTACAAAACAACGTACATTGATAACAAACAAAGATGTTTCACGAATGTTTTGCGATTAACGAATTATCCCGATGCATTCACTGAACAGAATGCGAAATAGGTTATTTAGATGAACCGAATGTTTTATATAATCGACTGATGAGAATAAACTAAATCACACAATGTATGTCTGCTTGCTGTCTTGATGGACTGAATAAAGGCAACTCATTGTTTCGAATCAACAACAATTATGTTGAAGATAATCGTATTTCATAGCTAGCAGTACAAATGATACAGTGTGGTACACTGACTAAACCAGAATCTTAAAACAGCAAGTAGTAGAACTTACAACAGACCACAGACCTGAGTACACCAACTTAAACTAGTGTTGTGAGCCAAGAACACGGATGACGCAAAGGTCATTTATTCAGGAAACCAACATACGGATTATGCGTTTCAATATGACAACAAACAACACTCATCTGCGTAGGTTATTTGTCTCAGAACGTTAGGATTGCCACAGACGCCAATGCTCAGTTCTTGCATGTACCGAGAACCATTTCATGCAATGCTACATTTCAACGTTTCTTCTTGTATTCCTCCCCCAGGCTACTTCAAGGGCAAAATCTATGCTCTTGCCCAGCTATTGTCTAATAGTGGTGTGAGTATAATGGAAAATTACCGCTGCCATCAATAATGATAGATGTTCTAACGGCTTCGAGTTCTCAGGTAGTTTATGATCCAACCTGCTGTGGGCAAACTTACATAGACAAAATTGATAGAAGACTTCGGACAGAAATAACTGATCATTTTCCGAAATCGCTATTACACGGTCTTTCACGAAGATGTTGAACAAAGTGTAGCGACGAGTCAACGACCCCATTTATCAAAATATGATTGGATTACAATACTCCAATACTACTGAACAAGCTAACAAAGTTGATCCTAGTTTCGATCTACAGATCGTTTGCAGAAAATGAATTACAAACTGATGCCAGACAGGCTAAAGATGAATTCTAATCATATTGTATAACAGTCATATCCAGCAGAGTTTTTCCAATAAACCAAGGGGCTCAAAACAACAATAATGGGCCAAGGTCCAAAAACGGCGAAACAGACACTACTCAAGAGAAATGCAAAAATAAGCACCTGACTGTTCGCACAACAATCAAGTTGATAGAATAAAGTAAAAACATCTGGGTCAAGATCTGAATAACTGTCAAAAACAGCGGAGGTAAGTTGTATACAGACAAACAATATGGAGATTGTCTTAGCCTGGATTTTCACACGTTTGAACTCGAACAATCGATACAGCTAATACATAGTATGTCTCAGTCAAACAAACACATCGACTAACATTTCCACAAAGTTTCACTATTGACTGCCAAACGTGACCTAGAGATTCGCCATGGTGTGGATTTAAATTCGGCGTTCATTGTGATTGCACACAGTAGGAGTTAATGACTGAGCAAAGTCACGGAAGTCTTACCGATTAGCAAGAGTCAGTTAAAGTCGTGTGTGCAAAACAATCTACCTGCGTAGTTTTAACAGACAAACGTGCGTTACTAATATATGTTCTGGTTCATAATTATTTGGCTGTTTGAAGTGAGAAATGAATTTATCTCGTACAGTATTTGTTCTCTACACACTATTCGAAAGGGTGGGCTGTTCAAAATGTCGTGAACAATCAGTCACTCCTAGCATACCGATGAGTAGTAAGGGATTTTGGTTTTATGGAAATTGAAGATCATTCACAATTGATCGCAGCTGTCACATTCCCATGATTATTTCAGTCATCCCGTTTCGAAAAGAAGCATTAGACTCGAGTTTCCCTCTCACTAGAGCTGGACAGTAATGTATATCCTCGCCACGACTGAGACTGGAACTCCGGCCACGCTTTCTTGAGGTGACACTTTTCACCACTGCACCATCGTCCACACCTTAGACATGACTGAGTCATCATCGTACGTGAACGGTCGGCTACATTCGCTTGTGATAAATGCTTTGATTGTCCAGTTGCCTCCAGAGTAGACATAGTAACTGTCTTGTTGACTCCAGTCAATCACCCGTTGACTAAGACTTCTCTCCTGGTTGAAATCACAGAAATCACTGACTTGTTGAATAACGTTAGAATAACCAAATTCCGAGATTCAGCACTCATATGCTAACTGGTCATTTTGAGTGACATATCTGTAGTTTGTCGTGGTTATATTAAAGCTGGTTTAAGCACTAATGACACAATCCAAACATCTGGACGGAAAGTTTTAGATTTCTCAATGATAGTAACAAGCAATGCGTGGTAATTCCGGTCAACTCAGTTATGCCAAATATGGGACCAATGTACTAGAATACCTGAAAACCGCTTGGACGATATCGATCAAATTTTAATGACAACTCTAAGGACATCAACGGATAGGTATGATGTGTTTTGTTTAACCGGTTGTAAGTAATGAGATCACTCATCTCACGGGTTAATTACACATATTAATATGAGAGTGTTGAGTTAAGTTAGTTTTTTTCTTCGGGTTTTCGAATGTTCTCTACGTTGTTAGCGTCAAAACAGATTACAGTTCCCTGTGAGGCGTTTGCTCTAAGTTTCACAGGTCATAAGATTTGGCAAACATACGTGCAATGAAATAAAATCCAGTCTTCCATCTTTCTCTCCGAGAAGTCGATTTATTTTCCTCAGAACCCAGTTGAATATTATCCCTATGTTCACCCTGTGGCCAGTAGGTCGCGACGAAACTTCAACAATAGGACCATTCTTACGAAGCTGACAGCTGTATATTTTGAACTAGAACGCAGATAACGTAGGTGGACTTATGAGCACCGAAACAACTTGTTGCATTCGCTCTAAAACTGATACAACAATCACAGTTTTTTGATGAAGATGCCGCTACTAAACTTGTGACTTTACATTGCAATAAAAGTATCCTTTCGTAAAAATACTTACAGTTGTCGACTTCTGATTTCCTTTACTTACAGTTAGCGGAAGCATTATTTCACAAGTTGTAATAATCCAACCCAAACCAGAAGCTGAGTGGATTGATGACGATCGCGATTAAGTATGTGTACCTATTCTCATATGTGTTGTTCCTCACTGAGCGAACAGTCGACCTGAGTCGATTACATCAATATATCTCCTCCGGATACAGGTTGTGTTGATGTAAATGGAAAGATTACCCAATTTTAAATGTGAATACAAATCTGTTTAAGAACAAGTGACTGACGTGCTGTTGACATTATTCTGGAATTTAAAAACTGTTGATGTCCAGCTTTTAGCAAACTTTCTACTGAAACCAACTGTTTAGATTGTGTGTCGAGACAGACATATAGATGTACTCACTGATGTAATAACTACCGCCGGAATTATATACATGGCAATATTTAAGCCTTTGCTTCGAACATAGTTTTGCTCAAACGTACACAAAATCAAAAACACCATTTTTATGTGTAAAAATATTAGCAAATAATGCTACTAACTTCCTCTTTTTGTCTTCTACAGCTGAATGACGTCGTTCTGAACACGCAACCTGCGAGCAAATACGAGTGATTCCCAGCTTAAAACAACAGTTCATGACTACTCATCAGTAATCTAAAACATCGTTTGGTGAGTTTAATGAAACCGGAGAGTTCAACCTGTCTGAAATTCTTAATCGCAGGGTTATCGCTTGGACTTAACAGTCAGCATCTATCGTGAAGATTTGGTAACCCGATTAATACTCACAAGATAATTTGGTTGGGGTTCAGGTAGGAGAATACGGTAGTATCTATTGTGAGATCAGTGGCGTAGAGGTCAACATCGTTGTCTCACGAAAGCGTGATCGGAGTGCTAATGTCGACCGTGGGAAGGATACGTACTGCTGACGAGCTTTAACAAGAGCGAGGTGTGAGACATCGTTCTTTTAAAATGTAATACGTGGCAAATCGTCATCTTACCTGAAGCCTGACTTCTTTCGTCCAGTACCGCATTTTCCAGCTACTGTTTCCTATTCAATGTCCCCGACACATTGGCCCGATTTAACCCTCAGTTATACCAACTGTTGTGACTCTCTACGTATCGATGTACAAGTAGTCTTTATCAATTCCCTGCTTCTTTGTGAAGTACAACACAATGAAACAAAGTACCTCAAAATCGCACAAACATGACGGACGTGATTTAGTGGCTCGTACTCCTACGGTACTCGTCGAACAAACAACGGTGAACGTTTGTTGCTGCTCTGTGGCGATAATGGTTTGTTTCCAGAAAATACTAATTTTCAACACTCTAGGCGTCATTGCACCACCTGGCGATCTCTATCGCTGAGTCAATCGTGCACATAGACTGACCATTTGATTGTTAGCTATGGGTGGCATGGCTGTTTCCAATATTGCAACTCAGTCTGTGGCACATGTGCGGATTCCAACCGTGCACTGCTGCGTGCCCATTTCGCTTTGCGCTTTGGTGTGAGACCACTTCGCACCAAACCACAACTTGATCTATTTAAACCAGGAGGACCGCAGGCGTTTCAGGTTTGCTATTGTTTGATTGCCAGTAGCTTAGGTCTCCACTCACCAGATCACATTGGATGGCAATCGTCACATATACGGCATGCGATGGACGAGTGCGGTACTGCCTCGTGTAGTACTACTACTCATTCGACTGTCAACCGCTGGGTCTCTACGCAATCACTGGAACTTCTCGACGCTCGCCGGAATATCCCATCTAGTAGTGAGTTCAGTCCGACCCGCAAGGCTTGGAACTCCGGAAGCAAGTATGAGAGGACGGCGAGGCTTGGTGGACACGGTGCGCTATCGAGATGAAACTAGCCGCTGTTACCCGGAACTTTCAAACGCTTTTCCATCTCACTCGAGGAACTGGCAGCAGGAAGTAAGGTTTTAGCAAGGTAATTTACAAAGCCAATGGTCAGCTTATTCATAATCTGCAACGGCGCTTAGGGCGCTAGGCTGAGCACTTCCGACAACAGTTCAACTGGCCACTCGCGCCATTGACTACGCCGTCAGTTTAGGCCTGTGCTAATTGGTCTGTTGACGTTCCTCTGCCCTCGGAAACAGAATTCTCTTTCGAGATCAAGTTTCTGAAACGTCACGAGGCATCCGACTCAGACGAACTCCTTCCCGCTCTTTTGTAGATAGAGGTCCGGTCTTAGTTACAGAGCTGACGGCTCCGCTCCAGAAACTCTCAATCATTGAAGTTGCTGCAAGTGACCAGAGTTAAGAGAACATGGTTCCCATTTGCAAAAAGGGCTTGCGCACTTCGTGTGCAAATCACAGAGATATTAACCTGATCCCTATTGCATCAAAATTGTTCGTTGTCACTACAAATCTTAGACTAGGCGAAACGTGTGAACAACATATCCATGAAGAGCAAGCTAGGTTTGGCCTTGACCGTGGCTGCCTTGATCACATCTTCACACTTTGCCACACGCCTGAACTCCGCCAGTCATATGGAAGATCAACAGCCGTCGCCTTCTTGGGCATCAGAGGGACCTTCGATTCAGTTGACAGAGCTGCACTCGAGGACTGTCTTTCGAAGACCGCTGTGCCTGAGAAGTATGTGGACACCCTGGGAACAATGTAATGTCAGACCTCGGGAAGAGTTAGAGTTAATGGCAGTGTATCTTCGACCTTTAACCGTATCTCAACTGGGGTACGGACAAACTCTGTCGACCATTGAACACATCGATCTTGTCTTACAGGCTTCGTTGGCTTGACCACATTTTATGAATACCAACCCACTGTCTGCCACATCATACCTTGTTCGCGAATTGTGGGTCAGGCCGGAAGCGGGAGCCTGGTGGTCAGCGCATGATTGTTTTCGAGGCATGAATCCACAAACTTCGGAATTTGCTTCAGTAGGGCGTTTTCAGCTTCCTGGCAGGGGTATAAGTGACACTGAACATCCTTGGTGGAGGACGCTGTCTGATGTGGCGAAGACTAGAGTTGATTGGAGCTTATGTTTTGAGTCTCTGTGTATATCGTTATGACTTTTACTTCTTTATCCCTTTATATTCGTTCCTTTCTTCGTCTTACACACTAGCTTTTTTATATTGTGGCGCGTTTGTCACTCCTTGTGGTTTTACGTGTTATATGTATAGACTTAACACGTAAAACCACAAATAAGTATACATATAAATATTATATATATATATATATGTAAACGAGTAACTCCAGACCATTTATTCCGTTATACAAGCATGGGAGGATATCCGCAAGAGAGTACGCATCACATACATTAATCTCAGTAACCAAATTTCACCGCCATACCTATTCACTACACGTCCCAGTCTTGTTGTTTATACATAACCCCACCACTTATCAAGAAAATTCCAATTTCATCAACCACTGGAAACCTTTGGGCCTGAGCTAACTCACGACTAATTGTTTACTTATCGGAATGAATTTAACTTTAGTAAATGCTTCTTGCTGTGTACCAAATATTTCTTTACAACAAGCTAACGTGAACAGGTTAGTTCTGTATAAAGAATATGCTGAGGTCACTACCAATTGATTGATTAAGTTATCCCCTCATCTTTAGCGTAACCTCAGACGGATCAAAATACTTTATTTACTTCCGTGTGACATGTCCCGGTCGTGCCCAGCAAAGACCGAGGTGAAGCAAACAACCGTCACTCTAGTTGACATAAGTGGTGCTCTTAACTAAACCTGTTCAAAAGACATATCACCAACTTCAGTGTTCGCTAGTAGCATGGTTCTTCAAGGTGTTGGCTTTCGTGAATCATTCTCAAAAGCAAAGTTGAAAGACGAAATGTTCTGTACTTTTGGGTGTGGTGTCACCAACTTAGAATTTTGCATTTGAACGTTGGTCTCCATTACGATACGGTTACCGGAGTTTGAGTCTACAACCTAACATGTTTACCGTTTAGATTGTATTGCCTTTAACGAAAGATTTTCCACCCAGCCGTTGATTGCCTCAAACCGAGATAGGTTGTGGACAATGTAAAATTTGAAATTACTGAATAAAATGCTTAGATCAACTGTCATTCAACAGTAGCATAAAACTTGATTTGTATCCATCTTTAAAGCCTGACACATTGGTACACAATGTTTAAGACACATATCACTGATTTAGGAGTGTATCTGGGTTTCTTTCTTATGACTTGTCGGCAGCGTTGTTGTTGTTGTTGTTGTTGTTGTTGTTGTTGTTGTTGTTGTTGCTGTTGCAAATACTGCCATCAAATGTAAGTGATAGTCGACTTTAAGTTGTGATTAGTATTATTATCAATAATACTATCACTTGAACACCGTCCACATTTTCTCGGGGCTTTGAAGTTCCAATGGTATTCATTGGTTGCTGATTATTTTGTTAACGAGCCCTAGTATTGTATTTTCGCTATGAACGAGGTCAAGCTGTAATCCACATATTTGTAGGCAAAGGTGTTGACCAACGTTCAGTTGGTTTCACATTGTGAATGGCTGAGGCATTATACTTCGGTGTCCCCTTATCAGCATCTGCGAGTAGTAATCCGATTGGACGATCTTCCAGGCAAGGTCCAATAGCTTCCCCTATAGATCTAACCAACACTCCCGAGTTCATGAGTTTTGCTTAATTCACTCAGCGCTACATGTAACTACTCAAGAATTGTTGAAGAATCTGATTACTACAAGTTGAACATCTTGGAATGTTAGACTGGGCGACTACTTTCCAATAGGTCATTCGATTGTTCACCTAAAACAAGCCACAAAAAGAACATCAAGTCTTGTTGAACAAGGAGCAGTTCACTACCATTGTGAAGGTTCATCCCCCGACGGGGCTGAAACTTCTGTGTTGTGACCGTCTCGCTATATCTGTCCACAATACGGAAGTTAACTATATGATCACTTGCTTAGTTCTCATTTTCCGTTTCACTTAACGCATGAAATTAACATGACTGAAGGAAGGTTAATTCTGCAGAAAAACTGTCATATCCTACTCTATGTCAGGCAGGAAAAATTCCAATATTGACGTGATTGTTCACCAAAAAAGAGAACTGGTGTTTTTTATTGTAATAACGCGGGGAGTCTTGACCCTCCCCCTTTCTGAAAACGGTCATTAGCCCGACAACACCTGCCATTCCGCTGGTGACACTCTGCCTCGAAGATCAAGTTCGGATGACAGCACAGATAGCACAAGTGCAGTAGTCATTTTGTCGGCAGCGATGGCGGGAATAAATTGATGCACAAGCTGAACTAACTGATAGATTGAGCGCTGAAAGTAGTACATACACTGAAAACCTAGAAATTGCCAGTTATATGTCAAAGAGAAAGCTGTACAGAGACAAGGAACGATTATCAGTGTGTGGAATCACACCTGTCGTATAACTTACGACGTATATTGAAAGGCTAGAAGGCGCACACACAAGCGCACATATTATGCCGCACATACACATCCGCTCCTAATTACTTTCTCAATCCACGTCAAAAATCACTCCATCCATCACGATTAACCAGTAGTCATTCGTACTGAAATGTACATAGAATTAGAGCATGGATGTATCATCACAACGGTAACAGCACTCGTTACTATCGCCATCTTCAAGGCAAGTATCAAAGTCAGGTCTGCACAAGCCGATCGCTTACGATGTGAAATGGATGTCAAACCTGCCAGGGGGATGGGCGCCAGTACAAACTAACTTGCATACTACATTCATTCAGGCCGTACAATTACACAAGTGCTTGAACAGTATGTACTTGCGTGGTTGTAGACACACGAACAGACTCATGCAAGCAAATATACGTGCGTACACATGCACACACACACAAGTGGATAGATTTTGCGTTATCTGTTGTTTAATGGAACTGACATAGTCACGATAATTGAGAGCAGGCATGTTGATGGCCGGGGGATTTTTCAACTTTCCTCAGTTACATACTTGTTACTGTTTTTGTTGCACTTGTTCAACCACTTCCATCCAATCAACTCTAACGTCTCTCTCTCCCCCTCCTAGGTCTCTGGTTCTCAATTCCACCATTGTCTTCTTGGTTCACCTATACACAAACACAGAGAGAGAGCGAGGGACTGAACGAAAGAGCTTTTAGTCTAATTCTGATTAGTGGACGTGATAATAAATATGTCATGTCCGAAATTTGTGCGACTCATTATGGGTCACAAAGTTAGTAGGTATTGTATGTATGTACGTATGTATGTATATAAGTATACATACCCGTGCATGCGTGTATATATTCATTGATGTTATTATTGTCGTATGTTGTATACACTTCGAAAGAGTGGTTTGTTCATATGAATAAACTTTGGGAAAGTTTGTACTTCCCTATAACTGTTTACATAAAACAGTTTGTAAAATGCACTTACTAAGAGGAAAGTAAAAATCACATTAACAGCTGGTTTACCGATAGTATCGACGAACCTAAATTGTCCGGTATATATATATATATATGCAAACTCAAGTTCACTCACACAGTTAAATGGCACCGTGCCTGGATGACATCTACTTGCTGATAGTGTTTTGGGACTGATTTGTAACCACAGTGAAACCTGAGTTCATAAACGGCATATATTTTCCTGGACATTAGACTACTGGTCTTTGAAGACAGCAATATGTGGACGCATTGATCTAAACTGATCAGTTCGGAACAGCAGCACCAATTTGCTTTTTCTAAAGTCAACTTTTGCTTTGCTAGTATGATGTTTAACTCTTTTCTGAAATGTGAACATCAATTCTAGCACGTAGAAACGATCAACTCCAAGTTCAGGATAAATGCTCCACTTCACCAACACAGTTGCTCGCCATTACATGCTGTAGTTAATGGTCTATAAGTAATTTTTTTTAATGGCGCTCAATGTTAACTGTTTCTCAGGATTTATTCAGAGTTCAAAATTAGCTTACATCAAAGCTCTTATTCAGATATTTATCATCGGATCACTTACTTAAGGTTATGTATCATAAGGCTTACTGTGTGAGCAAGAACGACAGTTCATCGAGCCAAACTACTTTGAATTTGACGGTAATTGGTTGTTCAGTTTGACCTTCAAAGTTGTTTGTGTTCCCGTTGAGGCCAGAGTAATTATGGAACCTGAGCGAACTGTTATGGGTGATAAGACCGAAATCCCACTGCCTGAGGCCCTCACTAAACACAAAAGTTTCCCTTCTTGCCTAGTAAGTGACTATAAGACCCCTGAGTTAAAAAACCGGCTCCAATGAAACCAAGTGCATTGAGTTGATGAAGTATGCTGAATTTGCACCCGAAATGGTGTATATTTCTTCCTTCGATCAGCCACGTAAGGTGGCGTTTACGTATCGCAAAAAAGGCACGTGATTGTGCGGACAACGTTATCTACATCACGGGGATAAACGAGAGATTGACTACACATTTAGATAGCATATCGCTAAGTTACACACGGATGGCCAAGTTGAATCTGCATGAAAATTGCACTTGTGTTCCAGTCTACACATTCATGATTATGTTAGTTAGTCAGTGAATCACACACTGAGCCAGCGTTTTGCAATTGCAGTTCAGTATTGTGGGTGTTTCAGCACTCTCCGTATCACATGCGTTCAACAGTGATTTTTTCCGGGTAAACAAAAGACCTTCAGTACTCATCGCATCATCAGTGCATATCAACCTAGCCCTGCGTGTCAAGCCACGAAGTGGTGTTTCTTGTCTAACCGATACGCAGTTGTAAAATGCTCTCACGGACGATCTTAAGTTCACTGTTGTAAGTATCATCCAAAAATTAACCATCCTCAAGAAGATCCAGTACCACATCCAAGAAAATTCGTCTGTCTTGTGTCTAAAGTGAGAAGTGGTTAAAATGTACAATGTTCGTTACAGAAAGCAGGTATTCTAGATACACCGCCTCATAGATCACGCCTATTCCTTGTGAATGCTGTGCACGATTACCTGGATAACCCTTTGAGAATTGTAACGAAGCTATCTGCTAGCAAGGGACTCAAAGTTTCCCCCATAGTAACACCAAAATCACAGCGCCACATAATCACTGATCTGAAACTGTATACATCTTACATGTATTTCAATATAAAACCCTTGTTTATGTCTTCAAGTGGCCCAACGTTTAAACCATTCACATGAAATTCATCTATAACCCCTCAGTCAATATTGTCTAGTGCTCTTTCACGTGACTTCGGAGAATGAACGTTAATGAGTTAGCAAAAGTCGTAGGGCTGATTTTGATTCCTCTTCAGTTCGAACTGGATATTGTTACAGACGTTGTATTCAAACTCCGTAATAGCATTCCGTTCTTCAATTACGATTGGCAGATCGAAACAGTCACGGGAAACTGGCTGCGAAAATGACAGTGAAAGTAAACAACAGACAGATGCACTAATGTCAACCGTTCACACTTCCATAGATTCAACTGCAATCCAAGTGGTTCAGAACACGAAGTGTGTTCAATACACGGTGACTGCTAGAGATGCTCGTTAGGGGGCGCATCTTTTGAAGAAATGGGGCAAGGAGAATCGTGCAACATCGTTCGATCAGGGATCGGAAGTACCATCATCTACGAGATCGTGCAAGCATACAAGTAGGACTGAACATCATCTATTTCATACAAAGCTGAACTATTTTGGTCCACATCGCTCGAAACAAACTAAGTGTGAAGTGAATAGTTCTGTACTATTCTATATTATTCTGTATTATGAAAAAAAATACTGTGTAGCAAACAAGGTGGTTTTCCATGATTCATCATTCACTATGTATTATTTCAATTAGTCAATCAGATTGGAGCTGACCGATCGAACGACAGAACCTTTCAACACTATCTGAACTGTATTTCCTAATTTGCGCACTGAAGTCCCCATAGCCTTATATGTTCAAACACCATGACCTCCATCTATAGTCGTTGCTTATGATTTTCTCTCTGTTCTGACAGCTTTACCTTCCACTGATTTCGTTTTTACTGGTTTCCAATAAATTTTGATACTCATGTCTCCTTCTTCTTGGGTTTAGAAACGAGCCATAAGATCAAGTACGTAATTGTAATACGAATAACCCAACCATGGTTTGCTCCCACTTAAAATGAACACAAAAGCAAGAATAGATATCTGTGAAATGAAGATGCAATATGTAGCAAAAGTTTCCGTGGTATTCGTATGTGATCATTTCGTTTGTGAAGGTTACACTTAAACTCAATCAGGAGTATACTGGCTTATTGGTTAGGGGACGATGCACAAATTCACATACTGTACAATAATCACAAGTATCTGCGTGTAACTTTCGATATGAATGTCTAGCCTACAATGTAATATCAGAAAAAGAAGTTATTTCTAAACGAACCAACCTTAGTGAAGAAGTCAGTGTCCGCACAACTGGGCTGTTTTTAATGTGATTGGATCTAAATAGTTGGTGAACTCTACTGCCTCATTATCAGGATAGCGTGATATTAACCATCATGCTTGTGATACTGAATAACATCTAAGTTTTGACATTTTCTTTTCGCGTTTTATCTGCTCAAAGTATACTGATGACTTGTCAGTTCAGCTGCTGGTCAAGATGTGGTGTGCGCTCATACTAGACCACTGAACCAATAAGACAACCATCTCAAGCTGCTAACTTACATACAGGGCTGACTTTGATGTGTCGACTAAATTTTGTTTTGGTGAACTTTATCCACCTGTGCATAGAACTGTCAAGTTGGACAGCAATGAAGGTGAGTCAGCGTTAACTAACAACTGTTGTTTAGGAATCTTGAGTACGTAGAAGGCTTTGCTAAGTTTCAGAGCACGTTTAGTATATCCATAACAGTTCCTTGTTTTCATCTGTGCTGATTTAATTCATCCTTCTCCCCTGTATTTTTCACGTTGCAAGTAACTATTGATTTGCGCACTTTATGAAAAGAAATTTGGATTTCAGCATCCTGTGGATGGTAGTGACCAACCTTTTAAGGTTAGGCATTTATTAGGACTGAACTGGAGAAGGTTACAGAAAACAAATCATCTGAAAATCAAACAGGATAATGAGAACGATTGCCTGCCATGAATAGGTTGAGAAACACCGAAACTACCTATCTTTCATATTTCCAAAAACAACATTTAGTTTGGTTAGTAGTATATTAAGAAGTTGTCGTGATCCCCTTGATCAATGAATCATGACGATATTAGTTGATTTTTCGGACTTAGTTAATTGGCCCTAGCGAGCAAGTTCAGAACGGCCGCATCAAATATAGAATTTTATTTCCGAAACGATCGTAGGTACTCAACGGTGCAACCAACAAAAAACACATTTGTCTACAGTTACTGTTGTGAAGCAGAATTAAATGAGTGACAACCACGTAAGTGTAGAACCTCATGTTTTGTTCAACTACACTTCAAGACCTCTTTATTTATTCTTGTATGTAATAAGACAGTTCAATAGCTATACTTTCTTGTCTACTCATAAGTATTTCCATTCACTCGTTCATCTTGACTGCCTTGGTTTTAGTGCTAGTCCTATCGGGAACCGAATTCCGATCCACGTGCTTATGAAGTGGGCGCGTTTACGTGATTGACTTCACATCGGGTGCCACCCGATCACCACATTATGAGTATAATCACGTGATCAGTATGGAGACTGTGCGATTGTCTAGGGCGAAGATCAAGTAACCATGTCATGCAGCTCATACTTAGGATTGAAATAAAAAGTACTGTTGAGATCTATAACACGAACCAAACTCCAGTCAACTGTTGGTACTGTTTGTCTAAATGTAAATGCTGTTGACAGCCCGGAATGGCCATTTTCGAAAAGTTTTCCAACTGACTGAAACTAATCTCACAAAAAGCCAATCACCCGTTAGTCACATTCACTTGTGGTCATAGTTTCACATAAACATCAGCTAAAAACGAGTGAGGTCCTTAAGTTCGCCCACCAACCCCACTCCCGTTGAAACAACACAAAAAGCATCTCAGTAAAATGTTTACCTTGTTTCTGTTTGACACTTTACGTTCACCTATAAAATACTTTGAAATAACTTATTTTGTGCGGTATCTTTAAAGTTCCACTGTCTTCCATCAACAGCTGTTGTTAAACCTGGCTCTCTGTCGGTCGGCTTGGTAACTCATGTTAATGGGTAGTTACTTGGTCTGCTAGTTGTTAGGTGTTATAGACCACACCAATATATACCACACTCCCTTGTCTATTCATTCATCCTTATGTACATGCATGCATTCACTGAAGCATAAATATGGTAACCGCATTGGTTCCTTTTTATAACATCTCCAAATCGGTAGTAGGGGGCTCGGATGCGTTGAATGAACAGATTATTTACAACATGTAGGGCAGTTTACCCTCCACGCCTCTCCCACTCGTGGTCTGTGAAACAAAGAGCATGTTGAAGTGATGGCGACAGCAAAGACAGTTTTAGGTGTGTGGGTGTGTGCGTGTTTGGACTAGAACCACCACTAGAAAATGCGTTCTATTGTCATAGGTGTATACCCACAACTTTACACTAATGTGTGATCACTTCCCCCTACCGCCAGTGGCATAGACACCACGTAGTCCCGTTACAACAGTTCGTTAAACTACCTAATGTTTGTTGTGTGTTTGTGAGACCAGATTTTATTAGACAGAAAGATACTTAAAATTTTTAACCGCTTTGTAACTAAGCCAACCTAACGATACCCGGTCAAACGGAATATCTGATGTGAGGAAGTGTACGTTTGATACACACGACTGTCTTCAACAGATTTAGCAGTTGATATGTGATGTGCATAAACAAAATGATTTTATGTAATCGGTGTTCTAGATTATGGTAGACGACAATATACAAAAAGATGTGACGAACGATCAGGGGTCAGAGCTGTTAAGCCAGTCAGATACCGTGTTCCCGCGATCCGAAAGATCTCAAGCATTTAGCATAGAAAACGATCGAAATGCTAGTTACTCCGCTGGGTGATTCAGATGCTTAGAAATCCGCTAACGCAGTTCGCATGTCGTAATGAGAAGACAAATAAATCTGCAAGCATACTATTTTTACAGTTGAGATGCTAAAAAGAATGTGAACGTGAGAAAATCTCCAGATGCTACCACACGCTATCTATTCTCGATAACTCCTATCGATCCTAATGAATTCAAACAACCGTTGAAATAGCTGAGTGGCGTTCCCAACAGTTACACCTAAAACATTGCTGTCTTTAAGAATGTGGCCTACAGTAGTGAGAATGACGTAGATTTAAATTACAACAATGACTGAAACTCCAGTACATACGCCAGTATACTAACTTGGATGTTAGTGACTTCTAGTAAATCTGCATTCCCAAATTAACGTGAACGAATACGAATGAAACAACTCTCATGTTGACAGGAGTTTAGGTTTTTAAGGTTATCCATAATCATCTCACTACATGACGCTTGTCAATCTGTAGACATGAATGAAACAATTTTCATGCTGCTACTGTTTCTTCTTCCTCTTCTAGTCACTCAGTTGAATATAGTCAGACTGATCTTGTTATATTAATCCTTTGCATGAATGAATGGGTTTTAGTGTGAAATCTGGTTCCAAGCAGTCTAAATCTGTTTCCATCAAATACGCTATACTTTAATGATGTATTACCTCAGCTATTCGTATGTGGTGCAATGCGAAAGTTGTTGACTCACGGCCGACTGTGGGCTGATAAGGCGAATGGCATAAAACTGTAATAAATCAAACCATCATAAACCAAGCGTACAGTATACTTGAAACCAAGGTGCAATTTGGTCTACAATAAAATGATCTGATCACTCTTCTAAAGTGGCATTGTCTTTATTCCTACGATGCTCATTAATCATGTTTCCGTTCATGTAGGATACTATTGGTCAATACGATTATACTTATCTGCATAACCAGTTCAAGCTGATTTAATGGCTACAGTGGGAATAGATTGTCTTGTTGCAGATTCAATTTACCATGATGTTCTTGATGCTTGTTTCCTCGTGGTTTACACATATTTCTCATGATTCATTTGTGTTCGCAGCCAATGGTTTCACTTGAATAAAAAAGGAGACCATGTGAGTATGCTATATGAGGTATGCTATACAGTGTAGCCGAAATTATCTGCAAGAGTCTTAACCAACTAACTCCCAATTCTCATGTAATTTGTACGTTTCGCAAGAACCAATAAATCAACGTACGGATTGATGACGCAATCGCATTGACTATCAACAAAAGGTGATATCCAGCAGATGCATCGGAAGAACCACTTGCAACAGAACCAACCGTTGAGCTCACTAGTTATGATAAAATGAGAGTAAAGATAATCGTCCACACCTAGGTGAAGCTGAAGAAGCAGAGAAACAGAAATACCAGTTAAAACAAGCCAAACTGACATTAACACACTGTAATCTACACCGCGTTTAATAATCGAATGCGTCATTATATGAATGTCGAGAACTCACCAAAGTTCATTGGAAGCTGTGTGTGAGAGCATATGGGATGATAAAAGGCTGACTGTAAACATCTCATATGGATGGAAGACAACAGTGTTTTTTTCCAAAAATGGAAAATCGTTTCATTCACCATGGACTTCCCCCAAATATATAAAAAGTATATAGGAACTAATAACAAAGTAAAAATGTATGTATCCGTGTACATCTATTTACATCTGAAATACTAATCGCACACTTATGTGAATGCTGACTAACTCATAAGAATATACACGAGAGCCCCAGCACGAATATGGTCAACAACTGGCTAACGGACCCGCTCTGGACACTGTTCAGACAGACATCCATGGGTGAACAAACTGTGGGAGTAATGTATTCCGACAGCCAATTACGCAGTCATTCAAAAGATTCATGCTAATGCGGACAGAGTGACCTATTCGGTACGCTTATCCGTAACGGCTATAGTTTGACAGTTTTTGCAAATGATTGTCATATGTTTACATTAAAATATATCTTACGACAAGCTTAGGTTTAAATAGCTGTTAACGAAAATGCTGGAGTACTCATGATGTAACCTGCTCAGTGTTCTGTTGAGTAATTTTATCAGTATTTCGCAAGCTTTTTCTTGAGTTATCACGTTTACTATTCTGATGTTATCATAATCAACAATCGCTTCATCGCATTCATTTCGTAAACTGAGCGCTCACCTACTGTGATCAAGAGTAAACCAGGTGAGACTAGCTTATTTCTTTTGAAAATCGGTACTGATGTTTGACGCGTTGGAATATGTAGTTGTAAAATACTCATTTGTTTGCGGTTTATCCAACATGCTCCACTTCATATGTCCAACAGATTTGTTGTATTGTGTACATGATAAACTAACTGTAGTTTGTAGCAGAAAGTCCATAAATTGTCGTCCAACAGTTCACATCTGATCTACTTGCACTTTCTCTACTTCACGTCTTCTCTGTACGAGACTAATTAACAATAATAACATTATTCTGTTCGTACTGACAACGCATTTTAGCGATCAGACACAATCACCAAGAATCAGTAAACGAGCCAGAACTAATTTTCCGAACCTATTCACTTGATATTGATTTGTCCAGTGTAAACGTTCTTATACATTTTTGTCTGTGTATTCATACCCACAACATGTGTAGTCTTTATATTAATCATCATCTGGTTCAGTTCACAAGAACTGATGTAGAAACCATATTTAAAATCATCCCGTACATCCCAATAAGAGAAGAGGACATGGTTTTTGACTACCGTGAAGATCACTCAGCAGTTTGACGAAATTCTATTGATATTTCCACAAACAGTTATCGTCCTAGGTCACAGTTTTTGTTATCAAGTCTTTTAGATTACCAAGTTGTAAAAACGACCAATCACTTCCAATATTGAGCACATTTGCGGTGTAGACGCATCTCTAGGATCCAATGTATTCGCCTGATCAATTAATTTATGAGACTGATTAATACGGACAGATAAAACTATAGTTCAGCCTCGTAATAAAAACAAACGATGCAGGCCAAGCACCACCAGTACATTAAGGATCAAGAAACAGAGAATGATCCCCTGACGGGCAGGTTAGCTACAGGAATAAGAAAAGCAGACTGACCACACTGTATGCTACACTGAGATCTAGGAAAGTGTATCACAAATTCATCTGCTACCAACTTTCGGTTAGTCGAATGGATGAAGTTTGTTGATAAAAACTGTATTCCGTACACGGTTAAGGGAATGGGTATATTATACGATGGTTTACGTGCTCACCGGGATTCACTACCGTATAGGAAAAACCCGGACAAGGGGTGTTTCGTAGTCCCAATGCTAACAGATTGTTCAAAAATCTTATGCTACGTTAAGTCACAGCCTCATAAAAATAATCCAGTCCCTGACATCTGAAGCAAACTGGACGCAGACTCAGTGATTAGGGCAATATGTAATGATCATAATTGAGTTCATTTTTATACCTGACCTTGAGTGTTGACGTGAGAAAAAATCCAGTTGTGCTCTTGGATTTAGTGATTTCCTTGTTGTAGACGTACCCAAATGTGAACGATTTCCCAGTCGCAGTACTTGGAGTGATTCTTCAAACTATGTTTATGGACACTTATTTATAAACAGTGGCAAACACTTCAGTCGTTCAACGTAAAGAAAATCGTGCTTCAACGAACGTTCTCAGACTCGGTGTAGCAGTAAATCATAACAAACTATTTACAGTCTTGATCCAAACAGTTGAGAAATTACGACAAACACTCACTCTTATGTATGTACTTGATCAGAATAAAGAATATGTACTGTAGTGAAATAGAAGTTAATGGAAAACTGAGGGACTGACTTCACTCATCGACAGCTTCAGCACATTAAATCACCAAGAAAATACACCAAAATTTTTTTATAACGACAGTTTCATGTATCCATTCATTCATACCGAAGTTTTGTATCTGATTTATTTTACTCAATAAATTTCATACCACTATGGCAGCATGAACGTGCAGTTTGAACAGTTTTGTTCATAAAATATCACACATCCAATCAAAGATTGCTTCATTCTAGGTGTTCTGTTCTTCAATTTGACATTAGTGAGAGTGAGCATGAACGTCTTGTAATTAATTTCATCTACTAACGAAGTAACTGTTCAATTGTTTGGGTCAAATAAATTAACCATCCGTTGTCGTACGGGCCGGAAACAAAACTTGTAATTATGTTATCAGAACGTGAACATTTCTAGATTTACCTCTTTACTCATTTATGTGGACTAGGGGCAAGGCACCAAAATTTCATACACACAAGGCTATCGCTTTTTCACTTTCCTCTACAAAAGCTTTTTATCCGGTTCAAGTTGACATCTTACGAAGAAAGTTTAGAACAAATTGAATGTTGAATATCGCTACATCAAGTCCACAGAACATTATGTTGTGAGCACAACTTTTAACTCAGTCGTACTTAACTGGATTGGTTATTATATCTAGTCTCTAGCATCATAGTTCAACAATAATTTCCTGTGCGGTCTACCATGAAAATTCCCAATTACTGTTGTCATCTTATGAGGAAGAATCGAGTCATAGTCGTACCTGGATCCTTACTACGATACAGACATACTGAATGTAGCGAAGATTAATGGGCGCATCAGAAACAGATGAATACTGTTCAAAAGCTCTTGCCAGAGTACATTTCATTTTTACGCTGTTTCCGATAAATAGAACTTACCAATCACCTCCAACAATAATGTATATTCACTCGTTAGTAATGATCCCAAAATAGTGTGCTTTTTCAAATTAACAAAACCACTTAAAACTAACGGTTGTTCTAGTGCGACAAATCTGCCATCACACAGATATATTGATAAAAACGTTACACAACTTGTTAGCTATCATCGTTTTTTGCATGTTGTTCACTGCACAAAATTCGACCATCTCGACGGTAGTCTATTCACTTCTCAAAATAGAGAAATTATATTCCCTGTTTAACCGCTGAATGGGAATCTACTCCAATGACAGCTTATAAAACCTTTTCAATTATCAAAGTGTACATAGTTCACAAATGCACCACGACCAATTTCTAATATCTCATAGGATGGATACTGATTTATGACGGTGTCCTCGCTCCGGACTTCAATCAATTCGCCATGAGCCATTTTAAAAGTTTTGATTAATTGAACTTTATAAATTTTCATGTCAGGAACGGTGTACAACCTTATCAGGTGGTCACTGAAAACAGTACTGTCCTCATTGTTTGAAAGAGTACCCAACTGGACAGACTTTGTCAGTGTATCACCAAATTCCCTCCCAATGTTGGTTTGCAGAACTCAGCACCGCAACATGACTGATCTTTCGGGTCATAAAATGTGTCACATCGAGAACCTACCAAACTTACTCAACCGATTTTGGTGCCCTCATCCATTTATCTGGATTTGTTAGTTAACATACGGTAGTGTATTATTCATTAAAAACTTTATACTTACAAGCGGTTGGATTTTCCTCGTTACAGCAAAGGAGGTAAGTCAGACAAACAAGGATACAAAGATTGATAACAAGATTATCGTCCAAATCCTTAACGATTTGGTCAGATTGAAGAACTGCCTACAGAATCTAACCTAAGTTTCCAGGTTCTCCAGAAAACCAGGGTTTCTGTGATATATGGAAAATATTTAAACAGACCAGCGGGTTTGCCAACCACACTCCGACCAAAAATGCTATCACCAAAATTCCAAACTATCCAATTTATGTCGCAGTTGAAACTGTTCAGGAACTTGGCTAAAGTCGTCATACGGAGATAAGTATTACGACCAAGACTGTTCCATTTGCTTGAAGTGCCTCTAATGTTTAAATATTCCAAGACATCTTGACCAAATTAGGTTTCTGCTTTATCTTGAGATTGTGCTCCTGTTTTAACTGCATCATCTACCTCAATATTTTGGACAGGTTTCACAACGGACAACCGGTTGATGGATGTCAATATGTCATTATCGCAAACGAGCTAGAAACCCATAATTCTGAGAGTTTTGAAGAATTTTTCGGCAAGATTGTGAATTAAGACGCCTACAAACGAGGGGACGGTTTGCTCACACAGTAGCTTGCTCAACCAGCATTCTTCCTTTGCGCACTATATTTTTTCCTCTATAGGCGGCAAAGGCACATGTTCACTGGTATCGTTTAGATTACAGTGACACATTGAATAGGTTAGATAGGAAGTGCTCATTTGGCCGTACTGAATCATGTGATGTAAACCCTATGTGTCTCATCTGGATCTATAACACAGTCCGTAGTTTATATGCAATAACTTGTACTATTTTTTCCCGAAGATTACACTTCCCACCTGTCCCGTTTAAAGGACACAGTTTTAAACATATATACTGACGATAATGCCACAAGAGATCTTTCGAGTCATGCAAAATTGGGTTTTAGTTTACAGACTGCTTTATTGCTATATTTACCACTGTTCTTCATTTCACGTTTCTGACAAATGTCAAAATTTACCGCATTCATTGGTTAAGAACCGTTAACTTGATAGTCTTGCCGTTAAGTATTCCATCTATCAACACACAAGTCGAGTCCAGTCGTTCCGGTGTGTGTCTAGGTAAATTAGTTAAGCACGTTTTTTTATTTCCTAATTGAACTGTGTCTATTACGGATGAATGTTTGTAGTTTTGTGTAAAAAATAATAACCGATGAAATGTTTGTCCACTCATTAGAAGTCCATTTTGAAGTTTTCATACACAAGCATTCGTCCACATTGACTACACATCTTGTAGGAGATAGAAGCTGGTTATCGAAGTCAGTATTCATGTAAACACAATTTACTAAAACATTTAATGCTTACGACAAATCGATATAGTTCCTTCTGATGCGTTCTTATTCTCTGTATCTGGATCTATCTCGCTTATATCAAATTCACAGATGTCCGGTTGATCCGTTATTATCGTTGAATAATGACATTCAAAGTTTCCATCATCTTGTGTGATAAAGCTATGATATCTGCCGAAATCCTTGCCCGTCCAAGTCGATGATTCATTTTAGTTCCTTTCTTACTCCATTACAAACAGAATAATTTGTTCTTATTTTACAGAAGAAAAGTTGTCTGTCGCGTTATTGAACTTGTCCACATGATAACACTGTAAATGAGTCAACCAAAACAGTTATTCGGTATGACTTCTGCTGACTTCATACAACGATCAAAGTTGAAAACTGACATACTCATAAATTCGCCAGCGTTTTAAAAAAACAGCAGCTGGGCACGCGTTAAATACTACATTTTAGATACACATGTTCGAGCATGGATAAAACATATAACAGAAATGGTGACCAAGATGATTCAATCATTCTATCAATAGAACAAGCCCAAGTTACGTTGTTGTGAACAGCTCCGAAATAACTTCTGAAACATGGGAATGATTGGTTGCAAACCAAGAATACTGAGCTTACACTTGGCCTTCTATTATCTGCTATCGGTCTAGATCATAGGTGGGAACAGCAAAACGGTTGAGTGTTCGCAAACACTTAGTATGAGGTCTACCCAGTAATAAAATAAGTTGTATGAGTACCATCCAGACACAATACAGAAAATTCGAATAACTGTTTACTTTTTCCGTAAAATGTTTGTCCGACACGAGATAGTATGTGGTAAACAGCGTTCGTAACGTATGTGCTGTGGTTCAGTAACCTAGACCTTTAATGTAGTTATCGAAATCGCAATTGGTCATCAAGCTACACGCTCCAGGATGGATGTGTTTACTGTGACCGTACGCGGTAAGCTGAATAATGTATATCTTAAAAAGAAAGATGCTTAAATGAAGTTTTTAATCAACACAAATACTTATTACAGCTATGAAAATGTTGCGACAGGCACGTGAGGATAGTCGTTTGAACTGTCCTCAAGGTCACCAGTGCAGTGAAGTCGAGCGATCGTATTATACAACTCATACCGCGGTTATTCAGTAGCAGATGCAGAGCATATATTTTGCCATCATACAAGCCACAAGAAGACTGCAGGAGGGATCATCAAACTGCAGAATCACCCATAACGGTCCCTGCTACTTAATGGAACTGAGCATTGACATATGTGGCAGCCGAGACTGTCTGAGGCCGAATACCGCATGCAAATGAGTGGTTTTGTGACATGTCTGGTTTAAATGTTTAACCCGTGTATTGCTTTGTCAAATAAACAATCCTTGTGCCATCCGCGTTCTTGGATCACAACACTAGTAACACCATAAAATTATCGTCTATTATAAGCAACCTCAAATTTCGACGGTCCTTCACGTAAACAGATGACGATCACATTGAAAAACCATGTGACGAGAACCACGATAAAGGTCACTGTGATCAGTTAATCCATAACAGTACTAATTAAAAGATGTAACTCCCTCAGGTCAAACTTGAAGTGTGGATAAACACGAAATGAATACTGTACCAAGACAACTCGCCTGCTAAAACACTACTCTGTATGTGTAGCCTATTGACAAAGTGCGATACGACCACCGCCCAACAGCTGCTCAGATCTTCGCATTCAGTCTTCCCTCCTGACTTTTAGTATTTATGCAACCGAAACTCACTTCGAAAGATAGTCAATATTAAACAACCGAGAGATAATGGAAATTTCGCCACGGAATTCACGTAACACCCCTCAAAATGTGTACGAGGACGCGTCCTATGGTCTGGAATGAGAGCAATAGATCAGCGTTATCAGCAGTGGAGTGTTTCGTTTCCAAAGAAACTAGTCTAACCAGATTGAAAGTAAAGTAATGTGTAATTTTTGAGTAGTTTGATTTATTCGCAAACAGGCCTTTCATAATTGTAAACGTACACATTGTACAGATTATCGAACACATGTTGTGCTATCACATACACGCACACTAATGAAGTTGGTTCACACGATCTATGTTTGAACACATTTTACTGCATCGGTACCGGCTGAAACACATAACATCCTGGGCTAAAACAACAAGAAAGCATAAAAGCCACAATCTACTTGCCACCAAGACAAATTCAGCGTCACAAGACAGTTCATTCTGTAAGCATTAAACATTCCTGCTTATCGTAAGGAAAGTTTATTTCAGGATGCAAATATCACATGGAGACTACTTGTTCGGTCAATCGCTCGTTGAATCATCAGATGATGCTTCGTGATCAATGGCGTTAACTCTCTTCAGTTGTTGACTGTCATCATACTGCTCAGGTGTGTTGTGTTTTCGCTTGTTGTGGCACATAGTTTTGCATGTTTAAATCGTGTTTCGTAAACATCTGTTGTTAATTGGCGAAATTTACGTGTGTACAAAAAGTGTAATGTTAGCCTCCTGTATTCTTTGTGCACAATCGCAAAGTAAAATGGCTGTTTAGAAGTTATTTTAAATAAATGATCTGCTGTAAATTGATCGCGCATGGCAGTTAAACGTTACGATACAATTTTCCGTTGGCGCAGGTCGAAAGGAAAGACTGGACTCAATTTTCGCTCAATCTTATCAATTATGTATAAGCTCTGTCCAAACTAGAAGTTAAGTACCCTGTATGACTGGAAAGCATAATAATAATTGCACTACTAACACCTCTTTCAGCATAATGGGTACATCCCATTTGTAAATGTTCAGCTAGAATGAGCTGTGAGTAGTACTCCACCTATCCGATCATTCGGAGAGAAGCCACAGTGACTGCCACGTTCGTTTACACGAATAATCCTGTTATCGTTATAACAGACAATAAAACCGCTTCCTGTAAAGTGTAACGTTTATGATAAAACTCCAGTAGGGATGGGAATTGTGGACATCCCACAAACAGTACTGATAAATGGATGAAGTATGCTGAAGAAAGCCCTTAACAAAACTGACAATTATCACTGCGGGACTCGTAAAATCTGGTATTCGCATATTCAAATGAACAGGAGAATTTGGACAAATGCATGCCGACTCCAGAAAGGTCGTTAAAAGATTGACAGACAGCATCAACTGACTTTCTCGTGTAACAGAGGACACCAGGACCGGCTTCATGTTGTTGGATGTGATACACACTTAACGATGAGTCGAATAAAGGTGATAGTTTCAGGTAGGTCAAATACATTGATTTATGAATAGGTTAATGATGATGTAGTCGTCATGTGTTCAACTCGCGCTGGATATCTGTTAGTCATATGCAGCTAGGGATAATCTGCTGCACAGACAAAATTTTCTGATAGCTCCGGTTATCTTATACTTGGTTGACTAGTCCAGTAAGTTGTAGTCGTTACGTGTTACGTCTAAACGAAATACCGTACCATGACAGCACATACTGTTAATCTTCTTATCTGACCACTTGATTATGGCATACTAAATCTCTACCCCCCCATCTCCAATAGATTGCCTTTCCATTATGTTGGATCACTCATAGTTGATGCGTCCAACATGGTCATATCACATCTGTCACTATGACTTTGATCAAGCTCAGTTGAACTGGAACATGTAAGTGTAGCTTCAAACAATACACCACCCACGTGTTTTAGGTATTCATAGCAGATTCATTATCAACACCTTGACACGATCGAATGGACTTGAGTATATATGTGGCTACCATCCCTTACATACAAGACAACTTTTGCACACACTCACACACACACACATAACAACCTTGGGTATAGCTGATTCACTTCTGATTCACTTCTATAATAGGGCATTAATTGCACTTTCGAACGACTGTCGATGTCACGCAATGCACAGACAACAAATATAACCTATGGTCATGATTGCTTGCTTTCTTCCTGTTCTACTGGAGAGCGGTGAAGCTCAATATCTGTCACAGTGTACAGAGGGGAAAATGCCAAATGAACACTTTACGAATGACTGCCTTGATGAAAAGACCAATACTACTCCGACTTTGGCTGAGAACCAAAACACTAGTTCTCGCCCTCAAAATATGTTAGAATGTTGTGCATCATAGTTTAGAGAACCTGTACTCCATCCTCGAAAGCATCTGTTTTTCGTAAGCTATCTTGTGGTAGGTGGCTCTCCAACAGTAAGAGCTGGCATCGACAGAGGCTTAGGCAAAACAACTATCTATCCTTACTCATAACCTCGGTCAGTACCCGTAAGGACATAATCCAGTTTAAGCTGGGAATCTGTATGGGTCAAGGCCACATGGATTTGAACAGGTTATCTTTTAGACCATGTTTACTCCTAAACCGAAACTACACAATCGGTTTAGGTGTTGGTTGAAGTCATCAAAATGTAAAACGTGGTGCTCGCGCACTAGTCTGTCGCTTCGTTAAATAGGCTATGACTACTGCTTACCGAGACCACTGGGCTCACGTTCGATCGCTGTTTTCCTTCTTTTAAGACTTTTGTAAAGTAGATGTTATTGTGGTTGCCTGTCCTCAATACAACACATATATAACTGGTGGTGGTCATGTTTGGATGACAATCAGTAGTTTGAGTGTTGAAATACGCATAGATCTACTATGTTAACTGACGGTCAGACAGTCACGAACACTGGTAGAATTTTTTGACGTAATCAAGCCCATCTGAAATCAGATATTGTCATAGCTTACACACAAAGCAACCTGTGCGCCTGCCATTGATATTCTTTATTGATATCGGCTGATTCACGTAACTTATGGCACACAGGCTTTGTAACACATCGCCCATGTGTGATAGGCTGCATGACTTACCCGGTCCGTTGGGTTCATATTCATTTGTATTCACCCTCCTTGAGTAGGACTGTTTTGAAAACTCCTCTTTCAGAATTCGTTCTTCCTTATTGTTAAAACTGTGAGCGTAATTAATATAACAAACATTATCGATGAAAGATTCATCGCAGGATTTTCCTGTTAGAAGTCAAATCCACATCCAAGAGATAGTGGAATGTAAGGAGGTACCGGATCAACCACTCTACTGACCTCGTCATAACCGCTACACATCAGAGTCTACTGAACAAACGTTTTGACGCGGAACATGAGAGCTGTTCCAATTGTCATTATTGAATGAGTCAAACCAAGACCGAAACCGATTGGTGATTATCAATTTAAACATGAAATGCACTATTCCTTCCTGTCTCGAGGAACTGAGAAAAGATGCTCGTAAGACATGCTCGAAAGAGATCTAAAGGTCCATACCGGTACTTACGTACGATGGTCAGGCTCCCATTCAATTAGATAATTTCAGAATACGTTGATAATGAGTGTACTTGTATAATTCTGACAGTTGCATACCATCAGCCATTGGAAGAATAAAGCGGAATAACAATGCTGTGATTTAAATGGATGTGTGGCAACCGACACTCAACAAGATCTAATCAATGTGTAATGTTTAAGTGTAGAGTGAATGTGTGAGTAAGCGAGTGACTGATTGATTGAGTGCTCAATTCAAAATTACCTCGGAGTGGATAATATGTACATTGGTGCTCGATTGACTGAAATTGAATAGAAACACGGTTTGCCATAGATGGCACATATTGTAGTTACATTGACGTCTGTATATGTTCTGTGCGCTTTTCAGATCCACACGAGAGGAGGACAGTAAAAGTAGCAAACAGGACGGTAAACGTCGAGATACTCGGATTGTTCAACAAGGTTAGGAGCCATAAGGTGAATTGATCAAGCTTGGACTAGTCAAGGCTCCATGCTCACATGCTCGATAAAGTCTCGGCGAACGAATTCACAGGAATGAACAAGGGTCGATGTAACCTCTCTTGGATATGTATATCACGAAGACAAGTTTCATTTGAGGTTGGTTCGCTGTCTTCATGACCAAATTTAGAGTCCACGTTGGATTCCGGGTTTTTGTCCAGTTCATCAGCAGCTTTCATGGCAATAGAAGTCATACTTTGAAATGGTGTATAGTCCCCGGTGGAAGAGCTGTCGTTCACCTGTGAACTGGTTGCCAACTGACTAATATTGAAAGCTATCGGTGGTGGCGCCGGTAATTGCCAGGAGGATTTCAATGCAGGACTGTCAACGGAACTGATCACACTGCTTGGTGGCGGCCAAGTTGTGGACACACTCCGTTCAAGCGGTACTGAGGTATGATTTCCATGGGTTAGTGATAAATGTTGTAACAGTAAATTCAAAGTTGTGAAATCGTTGGAAGTGGTTAAGGGACAAAGTGGGCACGAAAAGTTCGTGTTCATGTTGGATGCAACTTCGTTGTGTTCAGCAGCCTGAGAATTTGGGTGAGTTAGATCATTGTCAAATTTCAATACTGGACTCAATTCTGGGGCGCATGGTTGACAGGAAAAACCGTCGAATTCTTGCGTACCGCTTCTCAACATTTTACTCGATGTCCATGAGCCTGAATGTCTCTGTTTTGGTGACTTCATCGTACGGTGAGGAACACGTACGTCATCAGATCGGAAGCCGGTGGCGCCTCTGGACCTGTTCGATTTCTTTTTAGAGAAAAAAACATAGGGACAGAAGATAATAGCATGTATCAATAAAGTCGTGAACACATTTTGATGCAAGAATTTTCATTTGAATAATTGTAACTAATTCCCTTTGTGTATGCTCTGTTTAAACAATATTGTCGCAATCTAACCGACAATCATTATAAGGCAATATTGTGTCATTAAGAATCGGTTATCCCTCACTCATTATCACAATACGTTACAAATGTTCCGTTTGTAGAAGAACTTATACAGAACTGATGTTGAGAATATTATCAGTTTAGGTGCTTGTCAGATGGAAGTTACAGTAACTTATCTGATAGGAAATCAGCCAAGTAGTGCGTCTGCTTTTAGTTGTGTACTGGTCAGCTTATTAGTCAGTCGAGCAAACAGGTAATCATATATTATGCTGATCTCACATGTGAACTTGTAAATCCAGGCATTCAATTAGTTTCAAATAAATTGAACAACACTTGCAACTGATCGAACCTATCACATTCCCATAAACTTGTCAGTCAACCCCTTTCGAATAAAAGTGCTAGACTCGCTCAACAAGTTAATGATTTCTGTGATTTCAATTTGGAAAGAAATCCTAGTCGAGGGATCATCGACCGGAGTCAACAGAACGGTTACTGCATCTCCTTTCGAGGCGATCGGGAAATCAGAACATTAATCACAAGCGAGTGTGGCTAAGCATTCACATACGATGATGATTCAGTCGTTCCTAATGTCAGGTCAATGGCGCAGTGTTCAACACGGTTGTCTTATTAAAGTGCGACCGGAATTCTAACCGCGACCGTGGCGGGGATATGCACTCTTGATGAGCTCTAACTAGAGCAAAACTCGAGTCTAGTGCTTCCTTTCGAAAGGGATCGACCGTAAAGTCTGTGGGAATGCGAGAGCTGAGACCAATTATCAGTTATGTTCAAATTACATAGAACTAAAATCCCAAAATCTATAGATCCTAACTGGATAAGTGGTCCGCCAGTGTCCCTTGCATATCTATCCTATTGTTTAGATGGTTCGGAAAACTGCGTGGTGTGTGATACAGTTTTTTGTGACAGTTCACTGTTAGCCCTCAAAACCAATTCGATCTAAGCCTAAAGAGTCGGATGACACCTGGCGTAACGTAGTCCTTTTAGAGCAAACATAGACAACACAGCACCGCCCATGCTCAGGTTTACGCAAACCTCAATAACCTATTCCAAGGATAAACCAGCAGCTCATATGGATAAAATCATTGCCTTACAAACTGCAATACACACCAGCCTTTTCGATGAACCCTTCTGTTCATCACTGTGATATGATTTCGTACAAATGTCACCTCGTGTGTGAACTTATGTTGAGTGAACGTGTCAATTCTAACACACACACACCACACGTTATTGCTCATGCCAATAAGCTAAAAAACTGTGTTCATATCACTCATCCCTATTCTGATAGAATTCTGTTAAATGTATTTAGATGAGATCCATTTGCGGAAAATCTGGACTTCGGCTGGATTCGAACCAGCGACAGAAACACCATGCCCAAACGCGGCAAGCGCTCTACCAGCTGAGCTACGAAGCCACGCCAGAAGCTCAGAAATTTCACATTTGGACCTAGTTACCCAGCCAACCAACTGTGTCATATGGAATGCACCAAATGATCCAGCCGATTGACTGCCCAAGCAGGATTTCTCGATCAGTTCACGCTGGAATCCACCAACGCCGCCGATGAGCATTGACAATGAATTACTGATAAGTAGTTTGGCAGATTTGATAATTTAGATGAGATCCATTTGCGAAAAATCTGGACTTCGGCTGGATTCGAACCAGCGACAGAAACACCATGCCCAAACGCGGCAAGCGCTCTACCAGCTGAACTACGAAGCCACGCCAGAAGCTCAGAAATTTCACATTTGGACCTAGTTACCCAGCCAACCAACTGTGTCATATGGAATCCACCAAATGATCCAGCTTCTGGCGTGGCTTCGTAGCTCAGTTGGTAGAGCGCTTGCCGCGTTTGGGCATGGTGTTTCTGTCGCTGGTTCGAATCCAGCCGAAGTCCATATTTTTCGCAAATGGATCTCATCTAAATTATCAAATCTGCCAAACTACTTATCTGTTAAATGTTTCAAAACGTTTAACGGTTGTTATTCAGCACAATTACTGAAATTGTATAAGCCAAGTTTTCTGTGTTCCTGTGAGTGTGCTAATTTATTCCACTCTTGTTTACTTTGTCTGTTTAACCCTTTCGAGTAGCGTTTATCGTACGATGTGTGTTTGTGGTAAACTAAGTTAATCATACTTCTCAAACGTGCAGTATGTACGCATGTGCACACCCACAGGGGTTTGGTTCACGGGAGAGAACATACTGACGAACGAATAGCACATTCCAGACAATTACAAACGCTTCAACCCGTACGGTGTATGTGTGATGTACGGTACGAGATAGTTGGGTTCATTTGTAATTCACTTGTAGGTTTGATTTGTGTGACGGTGACAGTGGCAGTGGTTCTGCTGTACACGATGATAACTGTGTCCCTTGACTCGCGTGATAAACACCACCTGACTCACATAGTGGGAAAACGAAAAGCCGCGTGTACACGGTTCGTTTGTGCTGTTGTTATGCTTCTTTGAAATCACTACACAGTTTGTAGTCAGACGTACACAAAAGGAGTGACGACCAATGTAAGAAAAACAACAGTCTGAGTCGGTCCACAAGACCCAACTGTGCATACACATAACTAAAGCCGACAGAAGATCGAAAACTGCAAGAAATCTCACATGTTCAAAACAACTTACGAACTCACGCTCGACTGTGGATCCAGATTAACCGGTCCACGTCATAGGTGCTATCGAACATAGCAAATCCGTAACACTTATCTATGCGGGTCATAGACAACGGTTCGCCAGGCTTGTAAATCTGAATATCTAGTCACGTAGGTGAAAATTACCTATGGTTGATTATTACAACTTTGGTGAATTAAATGTTTTGCTACGTTTACTTAACAGGAAACAATCCCTTTTAACACAGTGCTAGTGAATTTCTGTTTTCGTCCTTCCGTCATATACTACTTATACTTACGAATAAGTAGTTGTACTTAATCGATCACTATCGAGTTCACCGAGACGAGTTATGTTCACCTTTGCTTCTTTTATGATTCGGTTATCTGGCTTTCTCCAGGAGCCGATCGATAGATCTGCAGATTACCTTAATCCAGCATGTCCTAATGAAAACGGTTAAAATTTTATGGACAAGAGGACCCAGTGTGTCAAGACAAGGAGATGATCAGTGTCGTGGTGCCTACTGTAAGTACCCTGTGGACATATGCCAGTTTGTTAATTTTCATGTTTTTTTCTTAACAGTTGCCTATATTTTATAATCATCTTAGTATAAACAATCAGCTCACATAGTAAATTGAATCTCTGTCGCCTACCCCACCACCCAGACTCCTTGATCTGTTGACGAGCTAACTGATTGCTTGACTGACTAACCAACAGGAGTATGGGCTGGTTTGATGAGTACAAAAGAACGACCAAGTGATCCTTATCAGGCGCCATTCATTCTCACAAGAACAAATGACCTAATGTTGACACAATATAGAGTGGGGAACTAAATCCATATGTTAATTATGTACAGCAGGCTAGTATCCTGATAACGGGTATGACGGTAGACTAAACTATAATAAAATCCCATTAAAATGTACTCAGGAGGGCGTATTTTTAAGAGCCTGATGTGTATTCATTAGGATAATCATTCTATCCTCCAACGCTGTAATTGCCTTAACAGCCAACAAGGTAATCAGTCAATCGATCAGACGCAATATAATGAACCAAATAGGCAATGTGTCCATCCGGTTGTTGAATTATATTAAGCAATTTTCGAAATCGAAGGTCCATTTCTGTCTATTTGTGTAGAAACATGATATACAGCATACAATATAAGAAGTTTCATGATCAAAGCATAACAGAATGCACAAAAGCACAATTGAAATAGTGAAAACAAACGTAAAAAAAAAACATTTCCTTGCAATTGTTACTGTTGTACATACTAGATCAACTGAAATCCCTTACTAGTTATTACCAATCCAAATACTGTCCAACATGTTTGCTAAATCATGTAATTTTAACTGAGAAAGAAATTCAAATCGTTCGGTGATAGTTTGAAGATAACGCTGTAAGTACCTTATCTCCTCCGAAATCAATTGGACAATCTGAGCATTACTTGCAAGTGAATATGACTGAGCGTTTGAATATAGTAATTTGGTCACGCCTAGCGTGAATTTGATAGCGTAGTGGTTACCTCATGAAAGCGTGACCGCAGGTCTAGTCCCGGTCATGATATGGATACATGTCACTGACAAAATCTAACAAGAATGAAACCCAAGTATACGGCTTCTTTTTGAAACAAACTGGCTGAAAAATATACTGAGTTAAAAAAACTGTAATCCGTTCTGAGTCCTCTTCAATTCACATTAACAGAAATATCCCACCATCTAGTAGTGATGTTAAATGAACATACGGCATTTCTTTCACCGTGGACTGGATGAGCAAAGCTCATTAACTGATCTCTGTGGCCGTGGTCAATGTCTACCATTACGTTAATGTGACTTTAACTAGGTCATACGGAATGCAACGTGGAAAACAAGAGATGGAGAAGGCACTGAGATAAAACGATGTGACAGTGAGGAGGAAAGAATTTATCAGAACAGACATAACCTGGTTCTCAACACAGTCCTGATGAATTGTATCCCACATCGTTCGGCCAGATAGGCAGGATACTTGTTTTAAACCTGACAAAAATGGACTTCTTTAATTTGACTCGAATACATTATTGAGCGCTTGTCAGCTGAAAGAGGTAGTGAAACTGCCTGTACGGTGACCACAACAGTTGTTCAATGATGTACCGTAGCTGGCACATTGGTGGCAGCCGATGCGTACACTCTGGTGCACTAAAACACACATACAACATCAAATTAACCGCGGCGAATATCACGTTGCATGTAGTAACTATTATAGCAATGGTATGTTCAATGACGAAAAGAAGTCCAATATGGAAGGTCACGATGGTTTTTTCTGTTTACTGGCAAGACACACATAAGGAGCAAAGATTCGACCAACCCCAACCCTCGAAAACATAACTGCGGGTAGCTAATGGTCTGTGGATACTGCTCATTCGAAGGGACAGCAGCATTATTAAAATTGGATGGAATCAAGACGTCAGAGTCTCATATTAATACACCGGAAAAGTTTTATTTTTTATTGCTTGAATGTATAACGAAAAACCTCCTAAATGTAAAGTCTCTATACAATCATCTTATACTTAATGGATCAAATGTTTGAACTGGATAACACGAAGTTCTGACCTGAATCTTATAGAACAGCTATGGACATCAACACACAAAACTTACATAAAACTGAACGAAATATTTATTTTAAGGAGGAACTGAACAACGTATTCTTGTATGAATGATATGAGATTACCAGAGAAGTATTAAAATCACTAGGAGTTTTACAATGAACCTTTGCATCCGAAATGAGACTCTTCCGATGAAAAATGACTACTGATTGCCTACACATTTTTTTTCGCCAAAGTACGAAGGTTCACTAAATGTAACAAATAAGCCAAATGCATACGTTTCATATTAGTTTTGAAAAATTGGGACTCAGAACGCTGACTTTTAGAGTAGCCTTTCTAGTGAGTTCATATTCATTTTGGTGTTCTGTAAATGATGTTTACAATCTACTCTAATTATAACGACATATCGGATGTTACGTTCCGTACTTTTAAATATTTCTGCAAAAATGAACCAAAATACTACAAAAAACGAGTGACCTGTCGATAATCCCGGCACTGCATTATGTGGCCTAGTGATGGGACGTTTCTAGAACGTTCCAAACTGTCCACTGTTGGTGTACTGTACAACTAGTTCATCATTTAAAAAGGTGGTGCAATTTTAAAATTAAAATAGGGCGGGAATAATCGCAATCAGTAAATAATAATAATAATAATAATAATAATAATAACTAGCAATAATCGTTCAGATCGAATTAACACAACCGTATTTAAATCCACAATGTATCTGCATGAAACCGGATGTGGGCTAACTACTCATGAGTAATCAGGCATTTCACCAGTCTGAGTGGGACGAGCATTTAAATTTAACATTTGCATTCGGATGACCTGTTCTATAAGTAGAGGAGATGGTATTTTCCATAGATTTTTAAAAGTGGCCACTTTGTCAAGACTAATGTTTGTCTAGTGCTGTAATGATCAACCTACGCTTCCCAAAAGCGCATGGACAAGTCAAGATTGGAAAATGTACCCCCAATGAAAATCCAATTCAAGTCAAACGTTTGTCACCAAAGTTTACTTAAAACAAGATGTAGCTGCAAAGGTTTATCGCGGCTGTCGAAGACTTTCAGATGACTGGGTGAGTCAAACAGCACCCTACTCCCGATACAATCGCATGTAGAGGTGCTCTAAAGGAAATCATGGAGGCATACACTTTCTCACTGATCAGTTCATGATAAATGTTTATTTTTTAAATTATTACTAAACAGTATTCTAATTGTTTGTGAAGATTAAACTATTGCTAGTTACTAACAAAATCACTGAACCATTACCTTCAATCCCAAACCCGCTTGTAGTAAATGTATTACTACTAAGTAGTACGGCAGATTTATGAGTTTAGAAGAGGCCCAATTGTAAAAAGTCAGGGATTCGACTGGATTCGAACCAGCGACAGAAAAAACATGCCCAAATGCGGCAAGCGTCGTACCAGCTGAGCTACAAGGCCACGCGAATGTATCAATGCACATCCACTACCTTGGTTGTTAAAGTAACTGGCTGAGTCGTTTCTAATTATATTAGATGTTGTAACGAATCAACATGTCCACATTCTACCTAGGTCATAAACACAATTTCTGATTTCAAAGGAACTGAGGGTAATCAGACCGTTTATAGTTGCTCCTAAGTGAACATATTTCATTCTCTCATTCCACGGCTAAATTTAATCTTGATCACTTTCAGTTTTTCACTATGAAAACTGTATGTTAATGTGTCAAATTTTCACAATGGTGTGTGTGTAAGTAGGTCATTTACGACTTCCGTACTTTCAGTGTATTGTGATGTGTAGACTAGAATTCTTAATGACCAGTCCACTATGCGCAGACTCTAGATAATTAGGGATCTAGGCTTAAATTGTAAAAAAGTTCATTGAGAATATTGGATGTGGGGAGTCTGACTGTTTCTAGTGGAACAACACTACATTTAGTCGTATACTTCACAGTTTGAGAAATATTATTGCTGGTTACATCGATAGAAAGTATTAGAATCGAGTTTTATTCTTAATAATCGACTTTAACAACAAACAGCTTCATACTAACTGCAGCCCATGCGATTTGGGGGTCAGTTTGTTGATTGCCAGTCCATAAGTCTCACATCTGATATGGTCGAGTCAATACAGTTAGGCACTCAACCATTATACTTTTCGAGTACTGCTCAGAATGTCGGAATATCGAAAAGGAAAAAGATAGGTATTGCTAACTCTAGCAGATAACTTCATTATCACAACTTTCCAGTTAGAGGAAGCAATTGATTTGATTTCATTAACATAGTTCTTTCAATGAAGTAATTTCCATTGTAACACTAAAAACCTTATCAATCTCTATTAACAAGACGGCTACAGTGTATCTTCGTGTGATGACTGAATAGATTAACTGCTGTCACGCCTGCAACGGCAACTGAACGTTCTGGTGTGAATATTTTGTTATGCCTAACGTAAAATCCGTAAACATGTTTCGTAAACAGACAGAAACACAGCTGAAATCGCCATCTTGACAAGACACTAACAATTGTTGAATTTAAACAAGAATGGAAGTGTGCTAGGCGGGAGACTTTATTCGAAGGTAGACGATGCTAATAAATGTGAGTGATGCTCAATGAGAAATCCGTAATTGCAGTTAAGTGTGAAAAACTGCAAATAAGTAGATCTTAAAATCGTTGACTTTGTACTGGTCATCCAAACGACGATGAGTTAGTCAAAGCTATGATAAACTAACGTTTATGAAGAAATTCCAATACATCTATTAACAACTTGGCAATATGACGTGGAGCCCATAATAACAGTGGATAAGTATTTTAAAGGGAATCGAGAAAGAACATGGTCACGCATCATAAATCAGGACTATATTCTCCGTATTAGCGGGCCAATGTAAATGTCTATTTTGTGTGCTGGTGTTTCATTCTTAATACTCTTAACAACAGAGTGAAAGGGATCAGGTGCATCAGGCGGAAAAGGAAGCTGCACACATCGAATTATCCTTCAAGGGTCACACACTAGCTGAAATCATCACACGTAGACTCACTAGGGCGGTTAATACAACATTTTACGCTGCTAAATTACGTGCCCACTTCACATCCAACCCGGTTCTATGCCCACGCCTAAAAGATAAAGTGCCGTTTCTGCAGCCTTGTTTTGTGTACAATCATTCACTTGTTCCTGTGGAACCAGTTATGTTAGCCGCACGACCAGACGCTTTTCTGAACGGGTCCGAGAACACCACACAGCTTGGCTCAACAGTGGAATAACGAAATCTGTCAACAATGCCATACTATCGCACCTGGTGGATTCCAGTCACTCTGTCAACGGGACGGACGCATTTCACCCAATCTACCGAGTTAATGCCATCCCATCGACGGCGGTGAGGCATAGGATTTTGTCCACAGCAGATGCTCCTGGAATTCGCATTTACAACCCACCTCTGTGCGCCCAGAAACGTTTTGTTTAGGCTTGGGATCTGCCATGACCAACCCTGTTAGCCTATCAAGAAACAAGGTTCAAGTGGGTACTTGATGGCAGCGTGACATTGAACTCACTGACCTCATTAACCACCTGTTCCCCGTTTACCCCTTCTAAAGATTCCCCTGTAAAATTTGTGATGTAAATGTGATGTATTTAGCATGACAAGTGATAATTAAAAATGAGCGTGTTCGCCGTACAATATTTTCCATTGTGCACTCCGTTAAAACAGGAATATAAATTGAGGTTTTATGAAATTCTGAAAGCGTGCCTTCTAAGTTAAACAACAGTAGACAGAGCTTGAGAGATACAATAACTTCGTAGTAATATTTTTCAACTGCTGACGATTAAAATTCAGTCCCTAACCTTCATGTAACTGCGCTCGATAGAACCACATTTTTCGAAGGCGAAACCACCATTGTGTGTGGCACATAATTGTACCCAACTGGTGAAACTGCGAATAAACAGTTCATTGTGAATTTTCTAGACTGATCAGAGTTCATCCATAAACTTCGCACAGAAAGATTGATCTTTTAAGAATAAACAACATCCGCCAAATGACCCGTTCGCTTTTAACTTCAAAATTTTATTTCTAGTAAAAAGTTTGCAAAATAATCTTGAATAAAGTCAGTGCAATAAATAAGCTGGTTCTTAACTAAATACATCAGTCATATGATAGTTTTACCGGATTGCAGGGAAAAGCTAGTCATGAAAACAAACTGACATGTAAAGTGGTCATCTGGAGACTGAATTACGCAAGCTGAGCCAGGAAAGCTGCACTAAACAGAAAAGAAAGCCAGGTACACTGGTTTACATTCACCGGAAAGTTTTAACCTGGTGTTGTATCGTCCAAATAAATACTCATCTTATGCATTTATGTCCAAAAGGATAATGACTCCTTCTACGAATTTCTTCTACATATACTCTTCCACTTTCACATGATACCAGTTGTGTTCACCTCACTACCGGCCGGATACTTACATGAACGTTTCCGTAGGCAACACTCTGTATGAATCCATAGCGAAATAAACAGAGTAAGTAATTTCATCGGTATCGATCATTTGTTCTGTTCAATTCACGTCGTAAATGTCACCTAGTCAATTGCAACTATGAAAACTCTCTCTTACAGACCAATTCAGTGCATTTGAAAAACATAAACAAGACAGTTGGGAACTAGTTAGACCAACCTTCACTCTGTTAACTGATCAAAACCCATTGTTCTCCACTTGGCGCCTTGGGTGCTAAGTGACACTGAGTTGTCCCACATCATCAGCCCACTCAACTTACCTGTCCCCCCCTCTACATCAGTTCTAATTCACTTTCAAAAATCACCATAGTTGGTGAGAGGAGTAGTCCGCCGCATGTTTTGAGAAATGGATGCGGTAACTCAGGTAAATTCTCTAACAATAGCAGCCCATGATTCCGTCTGTTCTGGTACTAAACGCAGAAGTAGGTGAGTGACCGGTCTGGAGGGAGTATCAGTTTATGGTCAATATCTGGCCTCGAGTCTGTTATGAAATAATGGTTCACGATGTACACTCTCAAAATGACATCCTATTGTGCGCCGTTTCGTCCTCGTCTGGTAGTCAGATAAGCGAATTTTTCAAACGAGGATCAAATTGGCAACTATGTATGATAGTTTGATTACTAATACTCATCAGTAACCAAAATATCAGTCAACACGTTTGCCAAACTATGTGAGTTCAACTTGGAAAGAGGTCCCATCGTTTGGTGATAAACTGGGGTTAACGTGGCAAGGTGACCGGGCAGTCTGAGCACTAATCAAAAGCAAATGTCTCTGAGCTCTTACATATGACCATTTGGCTGCGCCGGAGTTTTATATCTTTTTCAGTTTAAAACGTCCCAGTGTCAATTCAAGATATCTCAGGTAACTGGGTTCATGCAAGCTAACTTGATTTACTCTCTGCACCTGGGGGGACCGCGTCCTCTCGCTCTCTAAAAGCCAACCAACCAGCCCTTTCCAGTGCACACTGTGTTCGTCGTTGAAATCCAGCTAACCCACTTGGGACATCTGAAACTGACATCGAGACACCCTAAAACGGAAAAGGTATAGTCCCAGCCATTTCAAGTAGATTTCACTATTGACGAGCTCTAACAAGAGCGAAACTCAAATCTAGTGTGTTGTTTCGGATGGCACTGACTAGAAAGTCCATGGAAATGCGACGGTTGCGATCGGAGGACTGATAGTCAATGTATGGAAGACATCGTTGTGACACCGGTCTATGAAGTGAAGATGGAATTTAAAACATGGCTTGTGAGGATCGGTTTTACGTTGGACACTTGAAATGATTACCAAGCGCTTGAGAAGAAATTCAATTCGTGACCCGTATTTTGCCACAAAAATCTGTTTAGCTGAATCAAAATGATGCGTCTCGGTGTACTGGTTGTGCTCAATGAAGCCTCAACATGACATTCTAACTTAGCTGCAGAAGTATGACTACCAGAAAATAGTATGGTTTGATGTCTGAAAATAACTGAACAGTCACATGTGCACAAAACACAGACAAAAGATGCAACCGAGCTCAGATACACACACAGACACAGAAACAAACTAACAAACCAGCTAACAGTGTTTACAAAGTTCATCGACCCCGATACGTACGCTGCTGCACATAGAAACCACTGCAAAAACAGACATCGATAGAGAGAGAGCGCGAGCGTGAGAGAAAATGAAAGGATCCGTTCTCTGTGCAACCATGGTAACCAGGCCTTGCACACAGTCGAATCTCGTCTTTGAAAAGCCACCACCACCATGTGGCTCATCGGTAAATTCAAATTAAATAACCGAAATTCATTTGTATGCTGTTCACGGTGAACATCACGCCCGTGCGACACAGACGGACGCCACCACATCTTTCGGAAAAATGTAACTCGGTCCCCAGTGGCGATGACCACACAGTTGGGTGCTGCGACATGTTGGTTTCTACCGTCTATTCTCACTCACTCCCTCTCTCTCTCTCTTTCTAGCAGTCTCATACATATTTAGAAAACATCTTGCCCCCCACCTTCTTTTCCACTACACGGGGTTAGGTGCACCGATGGCAATGCGTTGCGCAAATTTTGCATTTCCAAAGCACACGCACTTAATCACGCGACTAGAGCAGGTGAGGTTAGTGAAATTTTAAAAGGCGTCTATGGCACGGCGACGACCTTGACTCAATTAATCAGGGTGCTCAATAACACCAAGTTGTGTCGGTCAATCGCCAATTGGCAGGGGTTGACGAGGAAGGCGAGTCTTGACATCAACGGTAGTCATAACGAAATCCGCTCTCCTGGAGGCACCCGTACTTACACGATCGCACGACTTGTATGAAAGTCGACAACGGACGTCACAAAAAATGCGGTCCAAGTAATTATTAGAGGTGTTGTACGACTTTTTCAAGGATTCGAACCCACGGCCAGTAAGTAAATGTTAGTGTGATGCGCCATCACATAATAGTAATCCAAACGTTCTCCCATCAGACTATGAGGTAACAATCATCTGAGTTTTAAAAAACGGTTACTCTACGCGCCATATAATATCAACATATGTACTGCTGACGTGTAGTCGGTGAGTCAGTTTGTTTAACTCGAAAATTTGACTATAGCTTTCGCGTTCCCGCAGACTTCTAGGCTAGCCTCTCTCTCTCTCTCTCTGGAAAGAAACCATTACAGTGGAGCTACATTTTCGCTATAGCTTGTCAGTAGTGCATATTCTTGTCACGACCTGAAGTTTAAATCCGGTCACACTTTCATAAAACAACCATGTTGACCACTGGACCATTGATCAAGAGTCAAACTCCAGTATCTGTCTGACAATTTTTTTTTCAGGACTAACTTGTAGCAATCAACTGCGTCGAAATAAGCCGATTGATCCATGGTCTTTATGAAGTTAGTGCCATGGACAGGTACCAAAAGTCATGCAAAGAGTCCACAAAAGTTAATGCGGTAGTAACTAATCTTTTGCCAGAAACTGCTGATCAAATTGAGCATTAACTGTAATCGAAGAAGACCGAACCTTCGGCAGTTGATAGAACGGCTATCAGTGCAGTTTATTTCGCAGTTATGAGATTGTTGTGACATAAGTTGCATAAACAAATCGGTCAACTTAATATCGCATATTTAAAAAAAAACAGATAAGGGACATATGCTTTGCAAGTGTGAAGCCACTCAGGATGCAATGTAATTGGTGGAAGTAAGAAAGAAACGCATATTCTCTATTTCTTTTCAAAAGTAGAACATAACTTTTATTCATGGTATTAATCAAACGTCATGATGTGCACAATCCCATGATAGGTGAATGGTCTATACCAGCTTCTGTCAGCTGTTACTATGGGCAAGGTTGATCAATAAACCGCAGAGATTCTCAATTAGAATGAGACGCGGACTTTCGGTTGACCAGAACAACGCCTTAACATGATGGAGTACTAACTGTTGTGCTTGTTCTCTTGAGTGCACATGTCATAACCGTTTTATAGAACAGAACACATATATTACAACACGGACGTAAAAATGAGTGAAATTGGACTGAAACGTCTGAACACGGGACTGAACATTCTGTCTTCTCTTCGGGAACACCAGTTCTAATACATTGCCGGAAATAAAAGCCACTGAAATCATTGCATAACCACCTACAAATAACTTCATACTGCGTCGTCCTCTGTTCTGTACGTAAGTCATACGGTCATTGTTTACATTCCCTAATCTTTCTCACAGTTTAAATCGCCCCCACTAGCCTAGTCTCTTACTCATCGACTCTTGTACTGCAAACAATTGACCAATTTAAAAGAAACGCAGTTGCGAAAAATCTGGACTTCGGCTGGATTCGAACCAGTGACAGAAACACCGTGCCAAACGCGGCAAGCGCTCTACCAGCTGAGCTACGAAGCCACACCGGAAGTTCAAAAATGTCACATTATCAGTAATTCAATTGATCAATTGTTTGAAACTAACTACGTACGCACACAATAAAAAATGTGCACAATCTGACCACCTCCCGAGGGTGTTTCATGACTTAATTCTTGTTCATTATTCTACTCCAGTTCACTAATAAAAAAACAACCCCAACCACCCTGAAACGAAAAGTCGTTCAATGAAAGAATGATAAATTAAGCCCCAGGTCAGTTCTCTGTCCGATGTAGTCTTCCATTCATGCAATAGTTTGTATGAGGAGAAGATCATTCAAGTTTTCAATAAAAACCAAAGTAGCACGAGTTGATAAGCTGTAGTCTTGAAAAGAACTAATGTTGAAGTTTATTGCTGCTGTTTCTTGTAGTTACTTACCAACCAATACAATACAACTAAACGACTTACTCTTGTAAAAACCATTATTAATTGCAAGGTAATCATCCATCGCCATGTTTTTTGGTCGTAAGGCGCCGTGCTATGTTTGAACTTGTGGTCAACACCAAAATCTCGTCGCTCTGTCGTGGTACATTAGCTACGAGCCCCACCCCTCATGGCACTTGTAATTGGGAAGAACTCAATGCAGTCAATTGCAACCCTGGGCAAATTGATGTTTGTACGTTACGTGCTCGTATCTATAGTGGTGATGGTCAAGGTAACTTGAACGCCGCTGGAAAATGGAACCAGATCCCTTTCGGATTGCACATACGAAGAAACTATTCATCGTTGTGAAATCGTCAAATATGATTCACCCTTATGAAACGACATTAAATTGTGACTTAGTTCACTAAAGTCATGTATTCACAAATATCTTCGATCTTACAATTTCACGAGGAGAATGTTAGGTCAATGTGCGGCAGAGTTGGTACAGACCGTGTATTTCCCATAGTAACATTAGGGCTGGAGCGCAAACCCCGACCAGGACAATTATGTTCATTGTAGATATATCCCAACAAGATCAACACCAAACCTATGGTGCTTCTTTTCAAAGTGGACACCCCGGTTATTCGAATGCTTTCTGTCATGTAATCCTACTATCCGATAAACGGGAACCCCAGCGACCATCAATGTTGTTAGTGAACGTTTGACTCGAGAACAGCACATTATCGAAACAAGTTTTTAAAACATCCCTGTTTTGCGTACTTAGTTTATCCGTTTGTATCGAGCTAATCACAATAGTACTGAAAACGTGTGAACAATGGTTGCTAGTCTTTTTGAATTGATATACGCAGCAGGAGAACGAAACTGTCAGTTTATTTCCACTAATAAGTATCATTCATGGCCTTCGGGAATTTACTTTGAACCTAACTGAGTTGTAAGTGAATGGGATTGTTTTCTTCTATAAGGCCGGTTGCGTTTACCTGATGTACAAATCAAATTGTGTAACAATGAAACGTTGCTATCTTCTCAACATTCTACACACTGTTCAGTCATGTTGGAACTGAAACCTCTCGTTTCAATCAGCTAGCTTGTAAGTGAGTGTAAATTGAAGTTTTGATTAATGGCTTTTTTTTACTCCTGTGAACTTTGTGTAAATACAAAGAGATATTGATCTGTAAACGGATTAACGGAATAATAGTTAATCAGATTGAAAACTCAGATCATCTTCCATCAACCATACCTTAAGTGGTGCATTTTCAGTTAGAATGAATGATTCACAATGTCCTGCATGCATTTACTAAATCGTGTGTGTGGATGAACACTGTAGAGGAAACCAGTGAGAAAGTAATTGATGTATGTATAGAATATCACCTCATTCATTCCGATAAGACATTCATTAGATGTGAATTGACATCGAAGAACAGCAGCTTACCGTGTTCATTTTGGTCTCGAATGAGATTTCCGATTGTCGCGTCTTACCCGTCTGATTGTAATGTACACTTCGTGCCCGCCTCAAACACTTCAGAGCTTGATAGCGTTGCGAAGTAAAACATCCGGTCATTCGACTACGTTGCTGAGGTCCAAAGTTGCCTATTTTATCCGCACTATCGTTCGAACTGACTTTATCAAGTAAGCCTTTCAGCGATAAATTCAAAGGAAGCTGAACAATCAAAGAAAAAACAGACTGGCATATGAATCAATAATACTGGTCTATAATTGGATATACGAAAAAACTCAGCAAAAATAGCGAAATCTCAATCGACATCTTCTGATCTAATTACCTATGACGCCGATACGAACACCAGACACTTGCACAGATAATGTTATAAACTTTAGAATACACTTTTTCATACTGATGTTATCACTAAAACATTCTAGTTACACAAACTCAATATCAATTCTAATAAAATCACAAAACAAACAATTGATCGGGTGTATCACTTCGGTTAAAAGCAAGTGAAGAACGATGTGAGTTCCCTCCGAAACACCAAAGTTGGAAATCATGACGACTTTTTCTTGATGAGTCTCAATGCGAAACATGCAGAAAGAATGTGTGAACTTGTGCGAATTTCTTAAATATAATCCTACCTGATGAGTTGTCGTGACTGTCTGAACTGATCCGTAATTCCACATTGAGTAGTCAAACTATTAGGCATGTTGCAAATATTAAACTAAGGAGTATCATGTGACAATACAGTTACAAACTTGGCATTATTGATAACTGACTATGGTTTTCACAACCCAGACATACTTCAACATACTTGTACTCACCAGCACTGCCTAGGCTCATTCGTGCTGGGATTCGAACTTCGACTCTTGAGTGTGAGACAAGTATGTTGACTTGTACAATACTAACTCCACATAACTAAAAAAAAATCTGTTATAATCGTTGGTACGTAGACTCAGAAGGTCATAATCGCTAGTATGGGAATACATCAACACACTGCAACCTAACTAAGCAAGTAGATTATAGTTTACCTTCAGGCTTGATAGAGAGTAACACATGGTGATAATTCCGAAAATAAACAAAACTAGAATTTTTTTTAAATGGCTCACTTAAAATGTGGTCGAAATTACGAGCACTTCAATCTGACGAATGGTGAACAACTTGTAACTACCAAACTCTGTGACTACTGAACAGTAAAACACTCCCGAATAATACAATCAACCTAACTTACTCTGCATTCGTTACTAGATTCTTCCATTCCACCAAGGTCAGATATCTCAGGGACACGATTCGCTCGACTGTTGCTTGAACTTTCTGAACACGACTTCTTCTCTGCCTCCTCGCTGTGGACCATATTCTGTGACTGGGCCGCAGTCGGGTTCGAGGCAAGAGGAAGCAAGTTGGGATTGGGCAAACCAATAGGAGTGAACGGATTGAGTAGAGGTGGTGCTACGAGACCTGGTAATGCAAACGCTGGATTCACGAAAGGAGGAAGTGCTATGGGAAAACGTGTGACAAATGGTGCACAAGCCTGAGTCGTATGTGCCGACTGGTCGTAGCTCATTTTCCAGGCTTGAGTTAAGCTCTCTAATGTAGTTAAATTCGCCTCAGACTTGTAATCGATGGTCTCTGGTTTGATTGGTAAATACGATGTTTTGTACGACATCATATCCCCACCGGATATTGAGGGTGCATTACTGTTTGTCGACTCAGTGGGTACCAGAAAATCTGACGTCTCCTTCGGTAAACCATCGAGTGATTCGGCTATAGTTGGTAGACCCCGGCGGTATGGAGTATGCAATGGTGAGTGAGGATGCAGATTGGACCGCAACAAATTTGAACGTCCTGTCTCCAGCGAATTTTGCATGACATCCGTGATGCCGTGTTTATTAGCTTTGTGTGTACGTAAAAAGTATTTGTTACATATCCATTTGTTACATATATCACACAATACTCGCATTTGATTAGGTGACTTTCGGGGCATGCCAGATCCAGATGATAGCAGATTTGAAGCATTCGGTGAGGTGGTAAACAATATAGTGGATGAATTTGGTATGCCTGGTGTCCCTTTGGACAGAACTGGATTAGCCAATTGATGTAATGGGTTGTTCCATTGACTGTTTGCGAGTGCAGCAGCTGTGACAACGTCGACATTGTGGTTAGGATATGTGGATAATGCAGCTGCAGCTATGGAGGATCCCATTGGACAATTGGAGACAGGAGGGCCAAATCCGGACAGACAAGGAGGGTGAAAGATGGATTCACGCTCATTCTCGCTAGTCATTACATTCGGTGTAGAATTGACCAGCGAAGTCACAGGTAAAATGGGAACAGATAGATCGGTGAAAGTTATCGATGCTGGAAACGTGTTGGGTGAAATGGAGAACGTACCAGGTACCTTGGTGACGTCCGTGTATGACTGTGTACACTGAGAATCCTGACTTTTGGGTGAACCCTGAGATATTGAATAGTCATGTTCAGGCCGCCTCATGTTAAACACGGTGGGTTGTGGCAGACTGGAAGATCTCTCGTTTGGTTTCGCTTAAAAAATAACAGAAAAATCGGCAAAGAGGGTTCATTTTGATTACGTTTAAGCATTCCAGTAAAAAAATTAACATCGTGAGACAAATTGGCGATTAAATGATTAGCCGAGGCATGGTTTTAATTAAAACGACACGTTGACTGCAATCTTAGAACAGTTGTTCAAGAAGATGCTGTAAATCGCCCAATAAAATCAGAAATCATACTTCTGAGGATTCATTTAACAGAACGTCCATCTACATTGGTTTGTGCTTTTCGGATAAAAATTTCACAACCATCCGTGGGATGATAAGCTGGCAAGTTAGAGGTCACTGGACCTATGCAGTCGAATTAAGTTCAACTATTTTGGTTTCAAATCAAGAAGGTTCAGAGAGTTGCTATGGTCCATAGATGACCTCTGTCAGACCATTCGCAGTTCGTCGCCGTGGTTTTTGGGGTTGCTCGCGTGTATTCGTGTCGTGAATGTAGCGAGCTGTCGAAATACAGAAAAGCGGATAGGAGGCAATACAAAGACGTAAAAACGGATCAGTTCAAACGTGTAGGTGGATGTACATCTGGTCGGTGTGTGTTTTTGATGTTGGTGGCGATGGTATTGGGTTGAGTTTTGCAGGTTGTGACACAAATTGAATCGGTTTCTTACATCGCAAACAATGAACTTTCTCAGTTCGGTGGCTGTGGCACGGAGGGGTGTGCGCTAACGGCAACACGGCTCCCCGAATAGTTCGCTTTCCCCACAACCTCGTTGAACGAAGTTTGGGATATGCGGGCTTGCGTGCAATGTGTTTGCATCAGCCTGCGAATCCTCATAACGAGGTGGTCTTTGGAATGGCATGCGAAGTTTTGATCTGTCATGGCAAGTTTGAGGTCAGCTAGTGACCTACGTGAATGACACTAGCGAAGATCGAGCATAAATAACGTGAAGGTTTTAGGGGGGGGGGCTTTAGAAAGTAAACGAATGTTATAGTTTATTTGCGCCGGTTACGCGGAACTCGGCTGATGAACGGATACTATCGTGGTAACCAAACGAAATTTCAGAATAATTCTCCCGGTCGGTTATTCCAAATTTAAACATTTTTTAAAAGGATCTAATCAATTTTCGTGCTGAAGTTATGCTAGTGTGTTTGGCAAAAAAACACGGATTGCTACTTGCTAAACGCTTTGCTGAGAATGTGAATGTTTTCATCAGTTATGAGTTCAAATCACATCAACTGTGGAAGAAACAGACAGATAACTGATTACAATGAATAGGAGAAACCGGTAACGTCGTGAAAATCGCAGTCAATGTGCAGATATATTAATGCAACCAAGCTGATTTCAGAAAACACATTTTAGATTTTATTGTCGTGAGGTTTTACATGAATTGAACCTCACCCACAACTGATCGCGACTGTCGCACTGCCATAACATTTCCAGTCGGTCCATTTCGAAAAGAAACACTAGAGTCGAGTTTCACTTTTATTAGAGCTTATCAGCAGTGAGACAACTACGATCCACTATGAGTGATGTTCAGTCAGTGTGGGAGAAAAAATCACCTACAACTCATCATTACTCCTAATATCACTCAACAAGTTAATGATTTCTGTGATTTCAACTTGGAGAGAAGTCCGAGTCGAGGGGTCATCGATCGGAGTCAACAGGACAGTTACTGTATCGAGACGATCGGGCAATCTGAGTATTACACACAAGCGAATGTAGATAGGTGCCCACATACGATGATCATTCAGTCATGCCTAATGTATGGACAGTGGTGCACTGGTGAGCACGCTTGGCTTATGAAAGCGTGGCTGGTGTTCTAGTCTCTGTCGTTGCAAAGATATGAACGACCGACGAACTCTAACTAGAGCGAAACTCGAGTCGAGTGTTTCTTTTCGGAAGGGGCCGACTGGAAAGTTTATAAAAGTGCGACGCTTATGATCATTTGTAAGCGATGTTCAATTTATATATAAAACCAAAATCTCTTACCACTTATTGGTCAGCAGTTTCATCAGTTGAATGATCAGTGTAGACAAGCAGGAACGTGTTGAAAAGCATTAATTCAACATTAGCTGCCAGAAACCGAATATAATGTTTCCTATTTCTGTTCAGAATTCGTTAGTCTGATGTCATCGACAGCTCTTCAGCACAAACAACAGCAACAACAAGACGTAGTGATAACCACAAATGTGTGGACGAGCCGGCTTTGTTGTGCTTCTAAAACAATAGTATCAGTGCAGTCACACACAGGAAACCACATCGCCATGGCTGTTCTAATGCGACCGTTTGTTCACCAGCCAGTGATCTGTTTATATGTGAGTATATGAAATAGCCAAAAAGCATACCACAGTTGAAGGCTTAGATTAACGTGCAATAAGCATGTGTGTCGATAACATGTCTAAATCTCAAATTGAACATCACCCAACAATTGATCGCAGCTGTCGCATTCCCATAGACTCTCCAGTCGGCCCATTTCGAAAAGAAGCACTAGACTCGAGTTTTGCTCTCATTAGAGCTCGTCAGTAGTGCATATCATCGCCACTGCCGGGACTTGAACCACGGACATGTTGTTCATGAGGCAACCGTGTTTACCACTGCGCCATTGACCTCACGTTAGGCACGACCGGATTATCATATATGAACACTCAACCACTTTCGCTTGTGAGTAATGATCAGGTTGCCCGATCGCCTCGAGAGGAGACACAGTTACTGTCTGTTAACTCCAATCGATGAACTCTCGATTAGAACTTCTCTCCAAGTTGAAATCACAGAAATCATTGACTTGTTGAGCTATATTTGATTACTGGTGAGTAGTAGGGGATTTGGTTTATTTCAAATTGAACATCACCCAACAATTGATCGCAGCTGTCGCGTTCCCATAGACTCTCCGGTCGGCCCCTTTCGAAAAGAAGCACTAGACTCGAGTTTCGCTCTTATTAGAGCTCGTCAGTAGTGCATATCATCGCCACTGCCGGGACTTGAACCACGGACATGCTGTTCATGAGGCAACCGTGTTTACCACTGCACCATTGTCTAAATCTGTTAAAAAGCTGTTTAAAACAAATACTGGCACACACATTTAATCGGTCAAATTTATGTGAAAACATCAGTTCTATATTAGTTCCATGATTTGGAGCCTGTTAAAATGGGTTAACTGATACATCTGCAATCTTGTTACAAGTGTCACTCTCAAAGCATTCAGTTTATCAAAAACACATGTAAACCAACCCTTTAATGGGACTGCTGCACAGAACTTGCGTAGAAACTACGAATGCACTCACAACGAATGTTTTGTATCCAGTGGTCTAACAAATGTGAACAAGCAGTAAACATGGATAAATACTTTCTTCGATGTACCAATGTCACTCGCGAGCAATATGCATGTGTAGGCCGACCGATACTCAAGAGTTACGTAGCAAGCCATGAATGAATCGAACCAACGTCCCAACATGAATGTTCCCCCTCGATGAAATGAGCGCTCTGTCACTCCAGTATAAAACCGAGAGAATGATGTAAGGTTCATCTACAGTTTCGTGTTCCTAATCTGTCTGTTTCAGAGATCTTGTCACGTTTCTAATTAGATAACACTGAAAAAATAACTGTTGCCTAGCCCCGAAAATTTTCAGAGAACGGTTAGCGGCATGCAATGACAGTACGTGACTTACTGATTAAAAATTGCTACATTTCCTGACAGAACAAATCAGCAACCGAAATATGAGGAGTATGTATGTATCAAGGTCATCGCTTTCCCTGAATGCAACTGTAAAAGTATCGGCACGTTCAAAGCATTACAACGAATACATTTTTTGGAAGTGTTGTTGTAGTCACCAACGCGAACACATCGGTTGAGTTCAACAGTTTATGAGTCACAAAAAAGCCTACCCGTTGATACAAGAGGCCGTGAGCAAAACCGAACCATATGAAACCAAACAACACTTGTACTCACTGCTTTAGGACTGTGTGCCTTGGAGAAGAGAATGTCATATAACCGAAACGGTTCGTGAATATTGACAAAGATTTACTCGTTAATGAGGGTTCACCTGTTTACTGGGAACCTGCTACCCTTTGCGAGCACACTGGTACAGATGTTTTGAAGTGAACAGAAAACAACCTGTTCCATTTACCATCAAATTATCGAAACCAATCACCTAGCATTCTCGCAAACCGAGTTGGTTTAAAAGTACTTTCGTATGTGCAATTACAAACGGGTAGGTTGAGGTGGGTCACTCAGAAAGTGCACACTCCTCTACGGCGAAAAACGGAAAAACTTCTCACTACGAATAGCGTACACAAGCATACAATATTGAAAACCATTCTATGTAATGAATTGAATTTTTCATACAGATTAATAGGCTGTGTATTGTAATTTGTAGTATGTATTTACCTCGTTTGTGTAATTTGGAACAACTTGGAACTTTGGATTATCAGTGATTAACTTCTCATTAACGGCATCTCATTCAATAGGGTCATTTGGCTAGAACCGAGGAGTGACATTAGTAATGAAGTTTTCTTATGTCAGCTTCTGGATACAGTGTAGTAGAGTACACACACGTCTAATAACTCCCATTGTTTTTCTATTTCATTGTAGACTTTCTGATACTAAAGTGTCTGCGAAGTAAACAGTTCATTGCTTATCCTAGCCGAGAAATCGCACGCTACGCCTATTTGGCTCCGAGCCATTTGGAACGCATGACTGGTGAGAAATTTTAATGGATTTGTTACGGCTTGACTGCCTCGGAACTCTGCGCCTGCGGTAAATCCTGATTCATGTAGATTTGTCGGTCTGGGACCGAGGATTGTAGTAGACCGTGGGTGAACGAGCCAGTCCGCTAACAAACAAGCGGTCACTCATGCTTGCAAACAACCGTTGCGTGTCTATGAGACCGGCAAGCAAGCACACTTGCATGCACACGTACGCACATGCATTCATTCACTCTTACGTGCCCGTTACAAGTCCGGGAGCGCAGTTGAGCTTGACTAAAGGGACAGATGGTTTGAAAGAATGAACTGAATTAAATTCACAATCTCAAGTGTATGTTGTGACCACTCATCTGTTGAGCAGGTTGCATTTATTCAATACTCATCCCCCTCTTCATACACACAAATACATGCATACCCAAGTTCACACATGCCGACTTACGCAAGTATCCACCTCCTCTTATGTTTCACCTTCCCCCACCACCATCGAAATCGTTTATTACAATGGAGGGATAACTGTTGACTAAACCAGCCCAGAACAGTGTGACGTGCAGACATAACGGCGCATGCGCACACACCTCTGCGACGTCTGATTATGCCACAGCATAACCATATTTTGAACTCCAGTGCTTCCCTGCCTTGGCTACAAACTTCAGGCGACGGGACACGTGAAACCTATGTCAATTCACCTAACCACTCCGTCTCTCAGCCTCATACACAACTGAACACGCGCACGCACGTACGCGCGATAACACGTGGTCATGCGCGCGGATGTTGCACTTCTTGGAACAGTTTCGGCTGAGGCAATCGCCTGTTAATTAATGAGGAAATTGCTTATTTTTCTTCAATTCAATTCACTTCTGTGGAACCCCACTTATGTTGTTGTCGTTGTTGTTGTCGTTTAAACGATACCTACAAGGGAGAATGTGCTTTCGTGAGCAAAGTTATGAACATGCTTATTGTTGGCATTCAACAACAGTGAGCGATCAACGTCGTCAACATAACTTTCACTTTCTCATCTGGGTAGTGTCGAAAGGTTGTTTTTTGGTTTGCCTTTATTGTCAGGCTGTGAAAACTGCTGCAAGTCAGAGGAGAGGAACAACCGTTGTGAAAACCGTTCATTGCGACCACCCCCCTCAGCATACGTCTTCAACCAAATCAGTTGGGTTATGCTTCACCTGGAATACATGTTGAGGGCTAGCCCTTTGCTCAACTACTCGAAGTAGACACGCAAATCGACCATGAAATCGGTTATACGCACTTAAGAGAATACAGCACGGAAAGTCCCGATATTAAGTATTGTGAACAGGCCAAACCAAATATGTCAACACACTTGAATATGGTAATTCGCCTTACTGTCATACAAAACAGCAGGGAACAGACTCACTTGGCCCTGTGCGAGAACAAAAATCCCACATGATAGTAGAAGATCAACAAAAGCGGGAGCACACTAAGTCGTAATCTGTGAAGTATCAGCAGCAAGATAATCAGTGACAATGATGCGAAGGCCTAAATTTGGCCTGGTTGTCGATTTTCCACCCGAACGGACCATCAGATACTCAAGTTTAACAGCACCCTAGCAGTGTAACGAGACTTGAGTAGTGTACCGATCCCAATGTGAATTCTGACTGCGATTTCGATGCGACTAGGTGACTGGCATGTAAGTCAAAAGGATTACCACAATCAGTGATGTTTTGAGAACTAACTACCTGTCTGAGTAATAGAAGATTCTCTAATGATGGGCGTAAATGTCTGCGTATGCAAAACACCATCGTCTTTCTACGCTAATGAATGAGTTGTCAATAACATCAAGTATTGAAGAAAAAAATAGTGAACAGAATTTTTGGTAGGCAGAAGACAAAATATACGAACAGTGGACGGGAATTTGGCATCGGTTATCCGACTCGGATATATGTGTGTGTGCACTGGCTAAATATCTACACATACGCACATGGTGGGCGGCATCCGAAACGGATTAGCTTCTCACAGTGATTGAAACCAAAGGACGACTGTGCGTCAAACCAAAACCCTAAGTGGCTTGTGCTGCACCACTTACGGTTCCATCCCCACACCACGTATCCGGTGTAGACCCGAAGGAATAAGACGAGTAGGTGTGTGAATGAGACCTTTGTATCCAGCCGGCCAATGCTGATTAGCCAATTGAATGGCTAGCACGAAAAGGAAACACTTATCTCACACGCACACACACACACACAGAGCGAATGATGCAACTGGTCAACATTATTAGCACACACATCAAAGTACCAACACAAGCGTATCGCATCGGCTGAGTACCGCCTACTTAACAGATCAGCATTCTACACGGCTCAGCACAATTCCATCTACCTCGATATGCTCATCATCTACCACAACACAAGTTAGTCGATAATCAATTGGAACATTATAATAGGCTGACTGAGGATCAACGATTCTCACATCAGAAGGTAGATCGCACAGAACGTCACGTGTACAAACTCAAAGCGAACACATCAACGAACGCATGCACATTCCACAGTACACGGTGATAATGACTCAGTCCATGCATGGACTGCTGCCATCCGGTCGGTCAACTGGGAGAAGTGAGTTGCTGATCCTCCTGCGTCTTACCTCCTATGGCTTTACACATTAACACACCCGATCAATATTATCTGTTCAGAAAAACTGTATTCCACTAGATGATCAATACCTCGCCGTTCGGTCAATGAAACCATCTGTGGATGTGAGCCACATTTTTCAGTGAAAATACTGTCTCTTTTTCACAGTGGATTCATAGCGAATGTCTCCTTCCTCTTCAAGCAATTGGTTAAGGTACTCAGACCGAGTGGTGACAGATATGTGCAGCTCCGTCAATCGGAGTGTAAATGCCAGGCTGTAAAGGTCATTTATCAGTGTGGCGATATCGAGTGTGGAGTAGATGTATTTGAAAGTGCAGCGGCGACTCAAAAACGAAAGCCGTGTGTATACTTTTTTTGTTAGAGCAGGCCCTCGTTGGCCAACTGATGCGAATTGGCACTGTCTACAAGTGAACATGTGTACGTGTGTGGTCTGCGTGGGCTGCGCGTTGGAGCCCACCATGCTAATTTCTGTTCCAGGGTCTACATCTGTTATGAGCGGCAATGTTTTGAGTTAGTGAAGCCCACATCTCTTAACGCGACTTCGGGCCGGATGTGCTAATAGCAGGAGAGCCGTATATAGGGACTTCTTTCGGAATCCTAATGAAGGAAACTGTCCCATCGAGAAAGTGCAACACGGGATCCATATCTGCTCATTTGGGTGGCATACTGCCTACTGACAGTTAAATGGCCACTTTTCATGTCTGTCTTACGGTCGATGTTGTCAACATTCAGATATATATTAAGTTCTCACCACATAAAACTACCCCTTCTCATGCGTCCCATTTGTCGTCTGATGAACGGAAACCCCAACATTAGTGAGGGAATTTAAGCAAAATTGGATACTTTTTGTTCAAAAACATTTGCTTCCGTTTCCGTAGAAAAGGCTCATGTTACTTTATGACTGAAGCTTTTATCTACCATACATAATGTAACGTAATTGGCAAAAGCCGACACAGGCAAGCTGTTTGGCTCCAGAAATCGCAGAAAGCGTCATCCGAACCTACCACTTCTGGTTCACTTTCTGCTGCGCTCGTCTTTTACCTCACACGTGCCGATTACAATGGGTCTGGTTACACAGACCAGGTGTGAAGCTGCCCGTTCGCGTATCTGGATGGTGTACGCTAAACACGTTGGTCTATTCAACATCTCATTAGATGAACCACAAAAAGGAGGATATAGGTGAGCAGCCAACATGCCGATCATGGTAGGCCTTCGACGTTAGACGAAGAGCGGAATTAGTGTGACTATCACTTGTCATAATAAATCTGATCGATGTTGAATGACTGCGTGCTGCAATTTCATATTATTCGAATGAGAATAGTCTGATTTCAATTAATCCGAGATGGCACGTTATATCACGTCCATACGCTTAACTTACTGGTGGAAAGCAGAAGGTCCAGGGTTGTCATAGCCATCCATGTGACATGGTTTCAACTTAGTTTGTGTGCAAAAAGGAGAACTAGCAACCAGGATGCATGTACTCGTTGAACAGGATTCAGTTTGGACACACTGATGGCCTAGTAGCGTGATGAGTAGTAACTGTTTCAGCTAACTGCTCATCGTTCGATGTGGTTTCCAAAACACACTTCGACTATTCTGTTGAATGCGTACGTGTACATGAACATCAGAAAAAGCAGTAGCATAAGTCCGTAGTCAGCACTACAGTGGACTTAGCCCGTGTAGACTGTTTTCGATATAGATTGTGTCCATCCACATGTTGGGAGTGAATACATACCGCGTCTTCAGCAGTACTCACTGAACCATGAGCCTGATAGGTGTCTAGTTGGCTTCTGTGTGTCTCATGAAGTTCACCGGTCTGAATCACTTGCAATTTAACTATGGGTGATGAGACCAATCACAAGGTAAGCCCACAGTGGCTTGTCAGTTCATGAGAATAAAATATGAAACGAAAGAGGCTGTCTAATAGTCAAGGCTTTTGATGATTTAAAGTGAACATCGCTCATATTCGATAGCAGCTTTTGCATCCGAATTGACTTACCGGTCAGGTTTTCTCAAAATAAAGTATTGCTTAACTGGTATGGCGAAATAGGTTATTTCAACCCGATTCGGTAGTCCTAATCGATTGGGGTTAACAGGCAGTAACTGTGTCTTCTGTCAGGACGATCGGGCAGCCTGAACACTGACAAACGAATTTGGCTGAGCGTTCTAATGTGATAATTCGTGTCCAGTGCGAGATCAATGGGACACTGTTCAACGCGGTTGCCTCATGAAAATGTGGTTGGAGCTCTGATCCCGACGCCGGCAAGGATATAAACTATTGACGAGCTCTACTGGGAGCGAAACTCAAACCTAGTGCTCCTCTTCGAAACGGGATGGCTGGAAAGTCCAGTTGAATTCAAAATCTGTGATCAAAAGTGATCCATGCCTAATCTAAATGGAGTTTGTTTTCCATTGTTTTCCTGTGAGTATAACTGATGTCATAAGGCTGACCTCGACATCCTTGATCGAGAGGATAAAAGGCAAATACACTCATGCGTGGTGTGCTGGTCTGGGGACACAATTGGCCTGATAATCAGTTCACCTCACTAGGGAACGTCGAACTAAGACGTGAACAGCTTCTAAGGTTTATAGGGTTTTTAACTTTCATCAAGTACCCAGCCTCTTGTGACAATACACGCTCGATAACTAATAGACTACCGATTAAAGTATCCAGTAAAGTGTAGTGTATTGAACGACCTCATCCGAAACTGATTGACCACTCTAGAGTCATCCAAACTATCGGGCTAAAAGCAACACCACATCTCGATTGTGGTGGTACATAAATGTTCACCATTCAACCTCTTGAGTATAATATGTACGCATTAAGGCTAACACTTCTCTAGCTTCAACGTGATCTGACGTTGTTAACCTACTACCGTACACTTCAAGGAGTGGCATGAACATTAGAAGAGGTGCCATTGCGAAACATCTGGGCTTCGGGTGGGTCCCAACTACCGACGGAAAGAACATGCCTAGACGTTACCGGTGCTCTACAAACTAAGCTACCGAGCCACGCCATGAGATCACAAGTTTCATATTTGGATTCATTTACCCACATAACCCATTGTGTAGTATGGAATCTGTCAAACTCTCTACAGAACGTACTGTCCAGGCAAAATTGGTCACAGTGTTCTGTGATCAGGTTATGCCTGGTTTACTTTTCATTGTACGTTTAAAACGAAAGCTTAATATTGGCAACCTGGTAAACATTACACAAACGATACAGCGTTTAAATGTCAATGGAATAAGGCTTATTTCACTAGCTTCTCTCGGCTTGAATCTTCGGAACGTATGCGACGAAGTCAGGCGTCGTCGTCCGGAGGAAGAAATAACGCTGGTAAACTGACAAGAATCAAACAAGGTCCGTAAAGGTCTGATCAACAGTTGTCCATAAATTATTAATTGGGTCAAACAGAACATTCAAACCTCCGACTTTATATGTAAAACGTTTGATGATGATGTTCTCCAGTTCGACGGTTAATTCATTGCGAATGCGAGTAGTCGTTTTGGGGACTACACAATTTGACATCCCAAAGATGGTTTTTAAATTACTCACCTGAAACAAACAGGGTTACCTAAGAAGAGGAAAATTGGCACAACTCTCTGACATAGAAACTGAAGAAGATCTCGGTGAAAACAGTGTGGTTCGGGTGGACGAAGAATTAGTCGGAATAAACCCATTAAAGGATAGTGCAATGTTTGTTCATGAGCTTTCGTTCTAGGCTCAGGACAAAACAACGGAACAGGTATCATCTAGCAACAGAGTCCACCACACACCAATGAGGCACCAGGATCCACACACACCCATGCACTTACTAGTGTTGAGCAAACAATGGACTTGATTGATCTGCCAAGTGAATGTCTTATTAAGTTTGTGTCGAACCCACTGTGATATCGCAAACAACACAGTAATCTATGGGTTGTCTAGATGGAGTCTAATCAGTTTAATGCCCCATGCTAGGTAGTCAGACCTAAGTGGGCTAGTAAACGCTTTATTTGGATTCAAAACCATGTGTAGCGTCTAGACTGTATCGGTTAAAAACTTCGACTACCAAGCAATAACCTAAAATGATGGACTTACTCGACTCACAGAGAGTTCCAGTTGAGCTAGCGAGATGTATAATCGAGTCCATCTCAGTGCACGAGCTCAACGACATCCGCGGTGAGACTGTATTTTGAGCTGGTGAAATCGACATATCGCCGGAACCAGTTACAGACCCATTTATAGATCCTTCATAAAGCATTGTGTCGTTCTGACTTTGACACGACAGTATCGGTTCTCTCGAAACAGTCATTTCGGTCACTTCTGGCGATGAATTTAGCCCAGGTGGTGTTGAATTCTGGCTCGATTCGGGTACCGAGAATTTAGGAAACGAAACACATTTGGCACGCAACATATTCAGAAAGAAAATCGGGTTTGTAGGATTAAGACCATGTGTGTCTCGCAAGTGTGATGGCAAATAAAGACGTGGTCCAATCGGTTGATCACAAATCGGGCAACAGATGATACTTGCCGCCGAGTACACATCGTGCACGTTCATATTTGACAAACTTAAGCCAGGACTAGGAAATAGATTAGGCCATGTTTTGCTCATACTCTCAGCACACAATGTTGTAGGGATGTTGGATGATGCTTGGAGAAGTGGTACAGCTGGATTGGGTACAGAAAATGATCCGGATAAAGATGTTGTAATTGAGGTATCACTTTCAGGAGCTTCCAACTTTCCAGGTCCATACGGTAAGGTCAACAATGGATTTAAATGAGCTAAGGGATTGAAGTGAAAACTAGTCAGCAAGTCACTGGGTGAATAATTCAACAATTGATGTCCGGTATTTGCTGGAAGAATCATACCTGATTGTGTGATAGAGGACATGGAATTAAAGAAGGGGAAGTGGACGGACGAACTATTGACGGTATTCACGGTAGTGGTCACCGGTGGCTGGTTTAAAACGGGTGGGTTGCGCATAGGTGGTCCACCGACATCTTTTGGTGACACTCCATGCACACGAATTTTGTGAGTACGTAGGAAATACTTGTTACACAATTCTTTCTTACACAATTCACAAGTAACCCGGTCAGCTAACTTCGCGGCTACCATACTACTTTTAAAAGCATCGAGTGAAGTGACTGATGCTTTCATTTCTGTGGTTAAGTTGTTTTCATTGCGCACACTCTTTGTCCTATTTGGTTCCGTCTCTGACATCTGATAACGCTCATTAATTTGGATAGTGGAACTACCAGTAAATCTTTCCGAAGGAAGTTCACATTCAAGGTTTGCAACAGAATCCATCAACGCAAAGTTGAAATGGTCCGTTTTCGACAATTTAGAGGCATTCAAATAGCTATCCGATTTGTCTACTGGCGGTGAAGAGCCATCTGTCTTGAGTTCATTATCTAAATCTGATGGATGTTGGTTCAGCTTGTGAACATGCAGAAAATATTGACTACAAAACACCTTCTGGCATAGTTCACACTGTACCTCATGTATGCCGGGATTGCCATCCAGTCCAGTCACAGGTAACAGAGGCATGTCTATACTAAGTGGATTGCATTTGTCGGTATTTGTAGTCACCTGTCCACTCATAATACTGGGGAACATTAGACTTGAACGTGTGACAGTTGATGGCATGGAACTGGCCAAAGCCATCATGTAGTAGTGAGCTGACAACATGGGATCCAATCCGTTTAATGGGTTGAGTGGGACGCATCCGTTTGCTGCGGGATTCATGATAACATAAGGCGGAGCTGATCTGATCTGAGCTAGTTCATGTGGGATTGAATCTTTCTGTGGCATTATCGCATTAGGATTATTTACAGTGCTTCCGTTATTGCCGGAATTTTTGTTCGCATTTCGACAGCTCTCGGCTTGCTCTGAACTCTCAACGGATGCTGTTTGCATCATACCAACCCGCTGTAACTCGTCCTGATCGTTTGCATCTTCGGTTCCCGAAAATATTCCCTCGTTCGTATTTCTACAGTTCAATTCTTCACCGATCATATTGTTTTGCAGTCTTTGTAAGTTGATTTCGAGATTCCCTGCTGGAGTTGACTGGTAGCAGTGAGAACCAGCATGCACACCACAATCCCGTCTACGGCTGTGTGAATAAGGCTCAGTATGTATTCCGTGTACATCAGCTTTGTGCTTGCGCAAATAGTACTTGTTACAAAAGTGTTTCTGACACATTTCACAAAAATCCTCATCTGATTTCGCACTGGGAGATTGGGTTGAAAACTGTGTGGGTGTGGAACCAGGATAAACAGGATTGGCTTTTAGTTTGACCCCGGCATATTCGGCATTCACAGTTGCGAATGGCAAAGGAGTGAAATTAGCCACATTTAATAGGTTGGCTATTTGATTTACAGAGTTGGCTTTCTTCCCACTGATCACCATCGAATTTGGAATGTCCTCGACCGAATCAATCGCTTGATTAGTTGGCAACGAGTCGGTTGGGGCTGAGACATCCTTTGTGACATTCGCCTGCCCCTCGGTCAACGGGCCCATTGTACCGAATAGAAATTGATCTGATAAATCGGGGACGGTAGTAGTGGTGGTCGTGACACTCTCTCTTGAGGTTGTAGGTTGTGTAAGAACAGAGTTCAACGGGGTTTGGAATCCAAAATTGTACACGGCCGAAGTGAAAGGCAACAATGTTGTGAAGGGATTAGCTCCGCATGTAATGTTATCAATATTGCTTGTTATGTCGCTTTCCAGAGTTGATTTTGGCTTACTACTAGATGTGTTTATTGGGTTAGACATGTCTGATCTAGTTGTCTTCGATTCACCGTACAAGGACTCCGTTTTCGTGAACGGTTGATAAATGGATGTCATGCCAGGAAATAGCCTAGAGACAAGTGACAATGCGGCCGGATCAAGTGACATCTGTTGTAAGTCACCGATTGAAGACATGTCAGTTGCTTTCGTGTCGGATAGATTACCGTTTAGAAACGGCAGAGTTTCGGCAGCGTAAAGTTTATTTGCGAGAAGTAGTTCCAATTCCAACTTCGTACTCAGTTCTGCAAAGGTATCACTGGAACTGTTCATCGAATTGAGTAAGACTTCGAAGAAATTCAATTCGCCCGAACTGCAAGCGTAGGCATCGGGGTTCGGACTGAAATAACACAACGGGTGAGAGTTTAGAAAAAATAGTTTACGATGGACGGATCAATGTTGGTGAAAATGAAAAATTATTATGCTTATATGATTCAAATAATATTACTTGTAGTAGACTATGGAATGGTTACAAACCACACTTTACATCGTTTCAATTTTAACATCGACCTGTAAACAGAAAGTGCATTGTAGTATGCAACAAGATGGATTAATTTTTGTTTTCCAAAGGTTTCTCACACGATTACAACCTACTGGAACAATCGATTCAAAATCAAACAACAAAATGCTAACGACAATTCACTTGGAAGTGTCAACAATGTGCTCACATCATCTAGAGTTTAATCAGTCATGGATTGAAGACTTTTCAGGGGAGAATAGTCTGTTTGAATGTTTAAAAGTCACGAGTAAAGTTCGGCTACAAAATTCTCGGGTGAATTTTAACCGTCCTATTATTATTATTATTATTATTATTATTATTATTATTATTATTATTATTATTATTATTATTATTATTGTTCATATTACAGCTAACTTGCGTCTCGTCTGTTATTCATGACAAAACCACGCGCCCTTTAGTTGCGACAAACTGAGAGTACCACTGGTATTTGCTATCGCATGTTTCAGGATGCTCTCTTCAACACTTGAGGTGGTCGAAACGAATTTCGATCAGTACTCAGAAGTAACCAGCAGTGCATATTCGTCTTCGGATCGGGGGACGAATTACAGTTGCAGTACTGTTCAGGTAAGTGTAATGATCTATGCTGCTGATGTGACTGAGGCATAACGTTCCGGTATTAGACCACAACGCCAATCCTCACACAGTAAACAATGATCAAAAAGGTTGATTTGGAAAGATATGCAAAAGCAACGCGTGTAAACAGGCTTAATTTTGTGACACTGTACTGCAGATAAGATAGGTACAGAGACCCTAAGAACATCAGCGATCAGTTTCTACATTAAACTATAGACAAGATGTGAATAAGTTGAATACGAATGGTTTCCAATGCTCAGACCAAGCAGACCACACACACACACACATGTTCACTTGTGGACAGTACCACTTCGCATCGGTTGGCCAACGAGGGCCTGATCTAACAAAAAAATATACACACGGCTTTCGTTTTTGAGTCGCCGCTGCACTTTCAAATACATCTACTCCACACTCGATATCGCCACACTGATAAATGACCTTTACAGCCTGGCATTTACACTCCGATTGACGGAGCTGCACATATCTGTCACCACTCGGTCTGAGTACCTTAACCAATTGCTTGAAGAGGAAGGAGACATTCGCTATGAATCCACTGTGAAAAAGAGACAGTATTTTCACTGAAAAATGTGGCTCACATCCACAGATGGTTTCATTGACCGAACGGCGAGGTATTGATCATCTAGTGGAATACAGTTTTTCTGAACAGATAATATTGATCGGGTGTGTTAATGTGTAAAGCCATAGGAGGTAAGACGCAGGAGGATCAGCAACTCACTTCTCCCAGTTGACCGACCGGATGGCAGCAGTCCATGCATGGACTGAGTCATTATCACCGTGTACTGTGGAATGTGCATGCGTTCGTTGATGTGTTCGCTTTGAGTTTGTACACGTGACGTTCTGTGCGATCTACCTTCTGATGTGAGAATCGTTGATCCTCAGTCAGCCTATTATAATGTTCCAATTGATTATCGACTAACTTGTGTTGTGGTAGATGATGAGCATATCGAGGTAGATGGAATTGTGCTGAGCCGTGTAGAATGCTGATCTGTTAAGTAGGCGGTACTCAGCCGATGCGATACGCTTGTGTTGGTACTTTGATGTGTGTGCTAATAATGTTGACCAGTTGCATCATTCGCTCTATATGTGTGTCGCGCGGTACGTAAAGCAACCATCGGCGTCATAGGTCGTGATGACATGACTATATGGCGTTGCGGTGTGTGCGGCCACGAATGTGCTGGCCGCCTTGGATTAGTAGGTCATCAGCGTACTCATAATGCACCATCAGCGAAGTGACGACGACTACGTTAGGCTGATTACATCAACCAAGACTATGGCCGTTTAGCAACTAATTCGCTCCTCTTTTCAGAAATTTGGGTGTCTCCTGTCTGAGCTTGTTGGTGTACTGCATGATGAATGATTTGCCTATTCTTTTCGTAGTCCAATCCGAATTTTGTTCTTCACTCATCTTCTCTAGAATGTAGTAACATGTACTCGTATACTGAAATGCTTCTTGTTTCACATTTCACACATCTTCCTTCTCAGTTTACACCTTATCTTGGCAATCTCTCTCTGGCTCTGTTTATTTTCCGAGAAATAAGGGTTCCCTTTTCCTGCTAGCCATTCCATTGACTAACCAGCATTGGCCGGCTGGACACAAAGGCCTCACTCACACGCTTACTCGTTTTATTCCTTCGGGTTTACACCAGATACGTGGTGCGTGAGTGGAACCGCAAATGGGAGCAGTAGGTGATGCCACAGAATGTCAGGGATGCTGTGACAATAACTGTTTAAAGGTAAGGGTAACAAGCAATGCCCCAACAGCCATCGGGGCATTAGTCTGCTAAGCTGCGCGGGCAAGGAGCTTGCCAGAATTCTCCTGAACCGGCTGAATAAGGATGTCTTAGAGGCCAATGTTCCTAAGGAACGATGCGGATTCCTGGCGAATCGGAGTACGATCGACCTGGTGTTCGCTGCTCGATAGCTTCAGGAGAAATGCCGGGAACGCAACCAGCCCCTGTATGCCCTCTTCGTAGACTTCACCAAGGCGCTCGATTTCGTGAGCCGCGAGGCGCTGTGGACGGTACTTGGTAAGTTTGGATGTCCAGGTAAGTTCGTCAATTTGATTAGATTGTTGCATTCTGGCATGAGAGCGGAGGTGTAATCGTGTGGATCTACCTCTGATGGTTTTGACATTGTCACTGGCGTGAAGCAAGATTGTGTCCTGGCTCCATCCCTATTTAGCTTATATTT
>LUCH01000132.1:131206-172183 GCA_013368495.1 Paragonimus heterotremus | reverse complement strand
GCCAACCCTGTGTGTGTGTGTGTGTGTGTGTGTGTGTGTGTGTGTGTGTGTGGATATTCAGTCGATGCTTTCACTGGACATACCAAGAGTTGCGGATGACTGTCGTACTCCTTTACACTAGGTCCGAGTCAGCTAACCAGAGCTAGGTCTACCAACTGAATGGATAAAGATAGGCCATGATGACGGACGGAACCTGCAGTTGAATATCCAGCTTGTTTGCTTTAGTGTAAAAGGTGTATTAGGCGTGTATGTGATGTTTGCCTTGTAAAAGCATTATTGGATTGTGTCTTGATCATTAAAAAGGTCCAAGGGAAGGACAGGCACTTGTCCGAAGGTGCTCTTCGGAAATTCGTTGGGTATTCGGAGGATATCGCTCGTGCAATATATGCGATTAGCCTGTTTTAGAGAATAACATCTAATTGGAATCTATCATTGTTTACTGAATAAATAAACTAGTAAACGTTTACTAATTTGTTTCTCAAATATGCAAACTACCTTACTTATATGTGGTCAGTTATTTATCTGGTTCATGCTCCATCACTTTCTCAACTCTTGTAATGTTTCTGTTCAGCGCTTACTGTATTCAGATGTGTCAATGAGGTGCATATTGAATCACATATTGCGTTACTTGTACCTGTATCAATCAGATAGTCCGGTTGGTATTTAACCTACCGGTTATCAAGTTGTGAGCAACTGAAAAGTTCGGTGCCGTAAACGAGAAATTTTGTTTTTAACGGGATGACCACATTTCTATCTTCCATTAATAAGATGTTGGCTTTTTCATCAAGTACCGACTTCCGGTTTACACGCTTACGTAACATTTCCACTGCTTCACTTCGAACCCATCGGATCTCGGGTTACAAGCACAATGGTTTTAGTCACTACCACATTTCCGGTTCTGTGAGCATCATCTTGAGTGATCTCCTAATTACTGATACGCAGTTCTCGCGTTGGCAACAAATTTGCTGTGATGAGAATGAGCATGAGTTGACTTTGTAGATGAATGAGCTTCAGGCAACCACAGTGAAGACGCTGTACATTGTTGCAGACATCCATGAATGGACAGTACAAAATTAGAACAGGTGTTGAAGAAAAACTCTTTGAGAACGTAAGCAACATCGCGAGACAGAAAAAGGTGTTCGCCGTGCTGGGCAGCACTAGCGTGACGGTAAGACCATTAAATTCAATAGACAAGATGATGAAACCGAAGAATATGTCAGTGTAAGATGCATCAGTAACGAGAAAGGAAGAAGAAAATACTTACAGGTATAAAGCAAATGAACCTGAGGAGCACGCACACGCCCACTAAACAAAAAGACGACGAAAGACAGTTGAATCAAATGAAATTTCTCCTTTTGGAGTTAACATTAGCGAAAACTGAGCAACAGTTGGATTGTGTTCATGCCCATTCAACCGGCTGTTTCTAACAGGTACAAATTAGCATAGCACTATAACAGATTCAGCCACTCACACAAAGAAAACTATAATGTTTACAATGCTGTCTTTCGAACAGTGGTATAATAATACTCTCCCACACTCTACTTCTTGCCCAAGAATGAGAGGAAATTCACAACACAGTTGATTAAAAGTCAGTCGGTAAGTAGGACACACAATTATCTTCCAGAGAGCCAGTGAGAGAAGTTGCGTGGAGGTATACACTTCGTTAAAACGAGATCAGAATACAATACCGATTGGACAAAATCACAGAACCGCGGTCAACTGGCATCTAACAGAAGTGGGCCAGACACGACAAGTGAGGTCTCGGCACGTTGGTCTTCTACAGTACGTCCCAGAAGTACGTACTCAATATCAGAATCCGGAGTCCGAGCCGAAGGACTTACCCAAATCAACATTCTCGATTGAGAGGGGATGTGACACGTTTTAATATTCGAATTTTTCCATTCGTGCCCGAGGCCAGACCAGCGAACAGACCCGTCAACCGAGTCGGGTGAGCGAATGGGTACAACACACAGGTGAAACCGCAGCCAGATCAGTTGGCTGTGGATGAAGCTGGGGTTGCACGTCTTTCCAGCCAAATGGCCCGGCCCCATCATCTCAGTGTTTTGACCACCACGGTCCACGATCGATAATACCTGGCTGCCCACGCATGTTTCAGTGCATGAGGAGCAATGCTGGACTGGGAGCCAGGATGCATCATCGTTGGTGAGTGTAAGTAGACGAAGTAAAAATACGATATTTCCCTAACCAATTGTGCTTTCACGATAATTTCACCAAATACTTCGTAATGAAAAGCTGTATTTGGGAACGAAGCACCATTACAAATTACTAACTGACTGATGGAAAACTAACTGTGCAGACTGTATGTGTAAATGAGTGATGCTGGCTCAGAATGGATGTTTTCAATTGACCGAAATCACGTCGAAATTGTGGACCCCTAGTTAACTAGTTCGTTTTGTGTCTGTCTTGTCTGACTCTTGTCATTTTGAGTCGTGCTGGATCACAGTTGGATCTCAGTTCAGTTTGTCTGACATTAGTTGGACGCGGCTTGGTCTGGGTGAACTATCATACTGAAACCGGACCACATTCTTGGAACGCAATTAAGAGAATAACGTGCCAGTAATATGACAACCGAACAGCTTATTGAACTGGCCTTTATTTCTGGTCCGTGATTAAAATGTAGCGGAGACGACCAGGGAGTTTAACACAAGGCATGTGGGTAAGGGACTGTTTACCTGTAAATCAGTTGGAAATCTGATGAAAAAGTTTGTTGTAACAAGCAATGTTCATGACCTGCAAAGAAGTGGTCTACCGTACAGATGATTGTTGTACTAGTGATGTCCTGAGATGTGTAAACTACAGTCCCCCAAACACGGCATCCATTGGCTCACTCAATAAAGCACTACTTCGAAGTCATGTGCTATACACAGGATACCGAAAAGAAACGAGTATTGACCATACCGAAAATTTCGGTTGTCGGATGCGTACAAACGTGAATCATTTTGAACGCCGTATGTATCGGAAAGAGATGAATATTTTTTTACACTATTTAACGACAAAGCAATGGTTTGCCTGAAAAGATTCGTACAGAAACACCATTTTGGTATTTTATTCTTGTGGTTTTTAATATTCAGCGTTTGACGGGAAAACTATCGTGATAGCACAATTGGCTAGGGAAATATCGTATTTTTACTTCGTGTACTTACACTCACCAACGATGATGCATCCTGGCTCCCAGTCCAGCATTGCTCCTCATGCACTGAAACATGCGTGGGCAGCCAGGTATTATCGATCGTGGACCGTGGTGGTCAAAACACTGAGATGATGGGGCCGGGCCATTTGGCTGGAAAGACGTGCAACCCCAGCTTCATCCACAGCCAACTGATCTGGCTGCGGTTTCACCTGTGTGTTGTACCCATTCGCTCACCCGACTCGGTTGACGGGTCTGTTCGCTGGTCTGGCCTCGGGTACGAATGGAAAAAATTCAAATAGTCGGATGCGGGACACTTCAGCCGTAACAGCTAATCGGGGTGTCATTTGGCTTGGACTCCGGATTCTGATATTGGATCAATATTTCTGGAACGTTCTGTAGTTCACATGATCCACGCAAGTAAACTTGTCCTTTTGATTGCCTCACCTGTGACAAAATGAAGGACTATAATCACCTGCGCTCCTTTCGCGTAATGAGCAAACGCCCGCTCCTATGTTAACGCAAAAATGATCTCAACCGAAATAGACTAGCATGCGCAAATGTGATGTGCTACAGCGTGCTACGGCTGCACGTTTTCGTACGTGGGCTTTTATCCGGTGCCAGTAACTCGTTCTATGCACAGTGCGATCCTAACAGAGGCCCTTTGTGTAGTCGGTAGAACAGTTATCAACATGCCGACCGGATTAACCCTAGGGGGCACACGCGTGTTACAGATGTAATTTAGCAAAGCCTACTGTTCCAACTTGAGCCAAATTGTGAGGCCTCACTGCAAACGACATTATAGAGAAAGCTGTTGGAAACTGAGTCCATGGTTAACGGGGAAATGCCCTAAGCATCCCAAATGATAAAACATATCTAGCGGACAATTCCGTTGATCTCGCGTTAAAACGTTCTGTCTCAGCTGATGCTGACGGGACGATTGGGTTAGCAGACAGAGGTTTCGGTTTTTTACACAGGGGTTACATGTTCCGATCTCAGTCTGGCTGTTCTTACTTGATGAGTCCGAACAAGGAAATGATAATTGATGGATGTTGGTTCAAGGATCAACAACAAAATACATTTTGAGTAATCTGTTCTTTGACTCTCACGATCGTAGGTGTTTTAAACTAACAATGTGGCAGATAATGTCCATCTACCCAGTAGGATACTACAAGGTCATATTGATTCGGAAGGTATGATCTCACTCATTCAACCAATTAGATGACGGTACATTAATAAGTGTCGTGAGTATGTAAATGTACCAATCTATTGTAAGCTATCCGCAACAAATTTATTACGAACGAAGTCAAACAGTTTATGTAGTGTTTAACATGTTATTTATAAATGGACTGAGATTAACGCAACGTTAAGAGTAAGTTATAATAATTACGTTTCAACCACCACGGGTGGTTTCGATTACAGCACTCCTGAGGAAGGTGACCCGACGTGGTTAAAACGCAGATTATTACAACTTGATCATAATGTTGTGTTATTTTCAATCCATTTATCAGTGTATCAATCTATGTTTTATCCGCCCTGTTTTCATCTCGTGCGGTAAAGTACTCAATTGGTAAATCCAATGGTAGCTTAGTCTAATCAATTTAGTATGCTCCTTATGATGGAGCGTTAGTATGCAGGTTTGTTTGTCTGTTTGTCTATTTTAATTCGAGATTTCGTCACGCCTTCGTGAATGGGCGTATTAACGACCATAATCTGGCCCTACCCATACAAATCAGGTCAAGTCTAATCCTAAAATGATTCAACCTCAACTCACATTAATCTGATTAATTGGTCAAAGTTGTAGCCCCGTCAAGCTGACTAGCTCCATCTACACGTGGGCTGTTCGTGGCAGTCCGCCTGTCTGTCAGTCGATCACCTCATCGACCAATCGTTCTAACTCCGAAGAGGCTACAGATGCCGACCAACATGCGAATTAGCTTTGGCTGTATAGCGAAATGGCTTGAGGCTATGATGCCGCGGTTTTTACGCGCCACCACAACCATCCTAAGACTGAATTAACCATAACGTATGAACGCCTGGGAATACAGACACACACACACACACACAACATAACACCTTCAAATATTTCCAAAACACACTCACGGTTCATTGACCACTTCGGCCTGTCCACAAGCGCCAACACGCACAGGCTCAGTGGGCGGAACGACATTCAAGACGCTTTTGCTAACGGGCCAGGCAGCAACAGTTAGTTGCATAGATTGTGTCGAGAGCGATTGCCCAACACAGTAGACATGGCATATAAACAAGTGTAAACCGTAACATCAGAATACAATTAACGCTACTTTGACCATTTGTCATATAGCTTCGTCAGGTTCGTGAAAGACTTTACTCGTTTGTTGTTGCCCGTTTTCTACTGTGGACACCTGGCAATGTTGATGACATCTTCCGTGAGTGAGTGGTAGTCATCATATGGTAAATCAAATCTCAGATCCGGTCGAGACCATCCGTGTTTACATATGCACGCTGTAAAATATGTAGGACAGGTTTTGTACGTCGATCGTCGGAAAATTAAAAATTATTTCCCAAACTTGTTGAAGTATCGTTTCAGCTCACATATACAAACACAAGAACTTACAATACAAATCCACGTAATCTACATATTCCCACATAGGTAACCGCATTTTCATGAGCTCTCACTGGTGTCAGTTAGTGATTATTTATGATGAAGAACTTGTTAAACTGGTTTTAGAAAACCAAACAGAAATAGATAATAAGTCCACCGTAGTAAATCCAATAAGAAACGGCTTAAAATGTAACAGGTTTACAAGTTGAGCTTCTTCATCAATTAGCTGATCAAATTGATATATACCAGTCGTTTTTTCATGGTTTTTTGACGTAATACAGTCGACTTTGTCATAAGTATGCCAATCCTGATCTAATGCTAACTTTTTGTATCAGTTTAAAACTAAAGCGTACAAATATCAGTTTGAAAGTCTGTTCTGTTTCCTTATCACTGTTTGTTGCATCCGATTTTCTTTTTTCATTTGAGAAATTTGAAACACTAAGTTTCCTTTATCCAGTTCATCAAGACAACAAGAAGACATACATTGCAAGATACAAGCATTTCGCTTATGGCGACAATGTCGCAATGCACTTAATCTATGCAACCGAATGGTTTATATAGTAGACTGATGAGAATAGAAGAAATGCTTGCATCTCACAATGTATGTCTTCTTGTCGTTTTGATGACATTTTTTCGTTGTTTATTCAATTCTGTTTGACCCATTCTCTTTCTACTGGCTTCCAGATACACATGAGAGTAGCTGTATGGTGACGGGAACCAAAGTGACAACACCACCAACATCATGTATTGTTTGGTGAGCAAGCCGACTTGTAATAAAGCTTTCTGTTTCAAGTTGCTTAATCCTGAGAAAGAAGTGGTACTTTCATAAGCTGACTGATTAAGTAGTCAATAGTACTGTTGTAATTATAAAAACTTCTGTTACTTCTCGGCCGATATATGCCACACAAGTTTATCGGTTTGAACGTCAAACTTTGTGAGAAAAAAGATGACAGAGTTTTATCCGGAGCCAATTACTCAAATATGACTCAGTTGGCAATGAAGAACACATCTAGGTCAGAAAAGGAAAAAGAACTCAGACTTCTTTCTTTTTTATAGTTACGTACTTTAAACAATACTTGGGAAAAAGCCTTCCACCAATCGGATGGATTAGAAGTAGTGGACACCGACGAATTGAATTAGAAAGAAGACATACGGATTAGAGAACCCATTGTAAACGTTGCTCTGTTTCCGTTGTACGCTTTGAAGAATAGTCGTAAGTTGGTTCTCAAGAAGATAATCTTCAGCATGATTCGCAAGCGGACCTATTCGAACCGTCTAGTATGTCAGTAGTAATAATAAGTAGTCAAAGTAGAACCTTATTCAGATTAAGATGATGTTATTTACACAAGTTAGCGCTGATCGTCAAACTTACTCGCAACGACCAACGTCCTCGAACAACCAGTTTTACACGTCTAAATATTGACCACTAGAAGAGGGTTCTACCGTACTTGGTACCGACATCGGCTGAGCAAGAAAGCAACTGTTGGGTGACGTGAATCGAAGCATCACGCACTACTCAGTGGGTAAGCCGGTTTGTAACTAGGTTTTTCGTTTCAAGGTCGCGATGGTAGTTACTAAGCTAATGAAAAACCCACGTCCAACAGTTGCATATTCATCAGCAATAAATAGTGTTCACCAAGCTGCCTTCCACAATTCAGCATTATTCACTCCAGCCATGGATCAGGGAAGCAGATGGTCAATTCTCCACGGTTCACTCATGTGGGAGGTGGGGATTTCGAATTCAGTACTGCATTTTTAAGAAAAAGATTACGAACCCAGAGAAACCGCATTTTTAGAACCTCACAATTCGTCTTAACAATGTCCTACATCCCCAACAAACTGTGAACAGTTTGCCATCAAAACCTTTCAATTGGGTTCTCCAAAACAGCTGACGCCATGATCTTCTATTGTAACCATGATAATCTCTAGACTAAGTTTAAAACTGGTCTACTCAAGGAATTTTACAAAGCTCTGACCTGAACAAGTTCTCACATCACGTCCTGAAAGTTTATTTTGTACTGCTAGAAGGCTTAACTGTGAAGCTGCTCTTCCTTACAATGTCACTACTCCACAATGGTACCACTGAATACTTAATCTATCATTTGACTTCTCACAATTATTTTTGACAAACTCTTCATCGGGCCGGATAAATCCTAAAACAGAAGGGTATCCATTCCTTGGGGAAATTCTACACATCACAAAATTGCACAAACCTGGGAAACATTTGTTTTGGTTTCCCAAAACTGTCCAATATTCTAAATACTATACTGTATTCTCCACAAATCTTTCAAAATATTCCAAATCAATACGAACTTTACACCCATTAAAAGAAAATAAGACGGTCAGAACACACCTGCTAAAAAAGCCCTGAATTCAGCTTTCAAGGGGCTATACAACGAAAGCTGTTTGTTGGTTTGTGTGATTAATCTAGTTGTTCAATGATCCACTCCGATTGTATGCCCCAAAACAGTGTTGTATTTGGCTACCGTCCGTGTAGCAAACCAATTAACATACAATTCATATACGTACTGTAATTTCGGCGACGTTAAGTGAACCGCCGGTTGTTGGTCTAAAAACCAAACCAACGCAATAGTTCGTGTTTAGCAAGTACATGTAGATGATTTTCTTTATAACCACCAACGTCATTCAAGTGCACGAGTTCGAATCGTTCAAAATCGACAGGATTTGCCCAAACAAGCGTGAGATGAGTCGAGTGACCTGTCAGCGTCTGAACAAATGACTCAAAACAAACATTACCATGACCACTATTAAGGAGAAAGGCATTCAACTGATGTTTTTGAATTTTGACAGACTTTCCCACTGATACACTTTGAGCTGGCAGTATCCTACTTGACCTATATTCATAATCAACCTCGAACAGTTGATCTGTTATGAGTAATAGTCAGCGTGTTAAATGGAATCAACAACACTTCTCCCAGAACATATTCCGTAAGGTTAACGTAACAAACGTAACCGTGATAACGTTTTATGCACAGCTTAACAAGAATAGAAATGCATAGTTCTTGTTCATGTCTAAACTGATCTTAGTTGAGCTTCTGTTGTCGCACACAACCGGGTAGAATCAGCTCAAAGCAGGCCGAATCAAACAGAATTGCAACACACGTGATATCTGAATTATTGGTTATTCGCACACATTCACAGAGAAGAATAGAAAAATGTGGGCAAAATATGAACATCAGGATGATGACGAAGGATAGAAGAAATAAGGGCACGTGACTAATCGATTTTCACGTTCATTGACAATTAACTGGTTAGTAAAGGTTTATGGGATTAGTGAAGGCTAGTCGAACTCCACATGTACAGTCGTTTGTGACATACTGATCCACACAGTAGTAACATTTACGAGAATGTGTAGTGGATACAGACGATCGGATAGTATTTTACTGGAGAGTTTGTCACACATTGTAAAGTGTTTAGAGTTAAAAACTGAACTAGATCAGGGAGAAAAGATTCCACTGTTTGTAGATAAACATGTATGAGTATGGCTTAGAAGTGTAAAGTTCGTAGTAAGAAGATTTACGAGCATATCAGCGGTACAATGTCATTAATGACTGGGGATTTAACAAGAGACAAAAAAAAAACAATTAAATGTAAGGTTCTATGGGAAAATATATCAAAACTGGCGATTAAAATGAGACATTTGACATTGGAAAAGTTCATGAAGTGAATTGTCTAATTGAGACTGAAATTCAGTGAAAACTCCTATGACTCGAGAAGTAACAAATAAGTGCTGTCAGTGTTTTGGCAAGCTCACAACTAGATATTCTGAGGAACCTAACTATATACTTCTATATGACGACGAACACACCAGTAATAATACTCTGAATTGAATTCCTCTTTCCCCTACTTGGTGTCCTAACACCCAAAAGCGACATAGTTGACGAGATACTTTTCTCTAGATTTTCTATAATTAAACCAGAAAAAAACGAGTGCGACTTCTTGAGGCCCCCATAACTGATGAGAATGGTGTGCGAAATGGCTTAACCAGGACTACTGAACTGGCACATCCAAAACAAACAGACTTTAAATATTTCAAGGTTGTCCAAACGCACTGATGAATTTCAAAAAGCGACAGAACAGTTACAGGTTGTTTATCAAACAAAAAGAAACTCTGGGCAGTTTACGGGATACACCTACTGGTCTTCTGATCAGCAAATCGTCTCCCATCCTTGATTTTCACAAACTTACAGACAATAAAACGAAACTCCTCATTTTCCTATTTTGGGGCTGGTGTAATGAAAATATTGTACAGAATGTTTGCAGTTTTTTCCCTTCGACTATGTAACTACAAAACGTAGTCAATAACGAAGTTTCTTGGTTCTCATGTAATCTGTATCGAATTTGTGACAGTAGCAACCAATGAAATGGCACAGTTTGAAGTCAATTTTATGTGCTCTAGTCTACCTGACCAATTGACGTGGTAGCATATTTGTGAGCCGCATGACGGTTACCAGGCATGGCTGGAAGGAAAGTGATTCTTTTGTAGGATGTCACACAAGTGCAATCGCTACACCCCGTTATACACACAAGACGACCAATTGCAACATCCCCATCGTCTTCGGAAACGGCCGTATCAACCACACGGTCCGGTACATACAATGTGTCTGCAGGATCGAATATCGTTCACTGAATTACACTGTCAAGCATCGCGAACTCACACGTTCAAAACTGAAACGAAATCTCTGAGGCGTGAAAGAAACCGTGGTGTCGTGTGTGTATGTGTGTGTGGCTAATGTAAAAACTACAAAGCTCATGGCTTATGTGTTCAGACAACCGTAGCTGCCAGGACAGGTTGGGTTAGAAACCATGACTAAATTCGAGTGATTCGTAGGTGTTCGTTTATCGTTTCGGACGCAATTCCAGCCAGCCATCCAGTCAGTCACTAAGACATTCGAGAGGTTAAAATTGAACCAAATGTGGTTTATGGCTTAGACCTGACACCGGGTTACCAGGTCGTTTACACTGGTGAATAGCGGGTGTAGTCACCACATTCATTGTTCAGTTATTTTGTGTCAGGACTGGTTTGTAACCTGAATCAACGGTCATCACTACAGCAGTCACCATAATCAAAATTTTCTAACAAGAAGCTGAAAACAAAATATGAACCAGTGAGTATGTAGCGATAAACAGCTTGCCGACTTGTGTGATATGTCCACCCCCAACTAAACAAAAAAGAATCATGTCGCAGGTTTGCCTATTGCCTTATCTTTGAGTTCATAAAACAGATGGTATTATTTGCTTAAATTTATGGTTTCATGATCCCCTCTAAGTCATATGGACTTTACAGTCCATCTCCACCCCCGGCAGCACTTAATGTGACTGAGCAAATTCCTTCCCGATGTTTCTGACAGACACTGTGCGATATGGCCAAATAACAAACTCACAAATACCTACCATTTTATTCATGTACATGCGCTTGTATTCATGGGAGTATGTATATAAAGTGCGGGCAACAGCTAGACGTTGTCCATTCTTATCGTCATCGATGGAGAGACGGAGCACACAAAAAAAACATGATCAACCGAGGACACAGCTATGTATAGGTTCTTAATTTCACCGTTTGCCCTCACCAAGCAGGGGACTATCTGCACGTAGGGATCCGACAAGTGGTGGCATTTTTCAATTGAACCGGTACTGGAATTTGTACGACATATGTTGTTCCCGATGTTGCTACTGTCGTTGGTGATGATGATGTTTGAACTGAGACTCAAGACTGACTAATGGGGTCGGCAGGACAGTGATTTTATTGGTGACACTATGCACTACACATCGGTCAGTGAAAATGGTAGCCGATGTCAGATGTGGTCGACATTGCTCAAAAGTTAACAAGAAACATCTCTGTCGTTCTGTGTGTATGTTCAAACGATACCATCTACCGCATTTTATATAAGGTACTCTTCCACCCCTGTCTCCTATTCAACGAGGCAATGCATTGTGGCTTTAGGCTGATGAATACCATGGCGAATTGTATACAAATGGATGTGTCTGTGCAAAATATCGCTGAACGGAATTTGATAAACGCGATTAACTGAATGTCATTCGTTAGCGTCTCTTAGTAATAGGATTTTCAAATATAGACTAACCCCTTTTACAATCGGTAAGTATTGGTAAGCAGCAAAGGATTTTGGTTACTACGACCTGAACATCACTCACAACTGTTCGCAGCTTTCGCATTCCCCATTTTTACAGCAAAGTGATTAGATGACTAGGTTCAAAAACAGCAGGTTGGTCGCGTGAAACAGTCAACTGAACAAGACACTGATCCTGAGTGAAAACTGGTCTGCATTGGCTTCAGTAGCGAGTTGTGCTGGTGTCTACGAACAAGCCAGGTTTGTCGTACCATACTAAAACTTTGGGTTTTCATGTTTTACATCGTCAGACAATCGTCCGCTACGGGACTGCCTATACTGTACACAGGCTGGATGTTGTCGGATGCCTTGGGAGTGAAATCTCAACCGTGTGATTAGATATCGGTATCGATACTCTGGAACCATTTAGTGTGTTATGGTCAATCGGATCTAAGGCCCAATAACATAGAAAATGGGTACTTATAAATGAACACAATCTATTCAGTTCTGTACTTTGGGCATAACGCTAATGGATTGCAGTGGGAATGACGGAAAACGAACCTTCATGAAATCAAATTGTTCATACATTAATAGTTTGAATGTTATTGTAAATTACTAATACTGACTAATCAGAAACCAATATATATCCAACAAGTACAATAACTGTATTGTATACCTTAACCGAGAGAAAAGACAAGTGGGAGATTGTACCGACTGATGGTCGATTCAGGCAATCAATTGTCTAGAGATCATGAGAAATGTTTCTCCGGAAAAGTATGTCAGGTTAAACAGATTCAATGTAATTGAAAATACTGAGTTCCCTTAATCCAGTTAGTCAAAACAGAGAGAAGACAGATATCGCGAGATGTTAACATTTCGACTTACTCTCATTAGTCGTCAATGTAAAACCATAATCGCAACCCGAAACTGTTAGCGATTAACGAGGCAATACCAATCAAACAACATCGACCAGTTTTGTGTGCAAAGAAGGCGATGACGCAATCAACCGTCTTGCCATGGAACTGATTGCACCATTAGCGAATAAAAGGTCAGAACTATTTGGTTGGTTCGTTCAATTGTTGTAGCTATATTACGGTAATTGAAATAGTTATGTGAATCGATGATGACCAAAGTTTGAAATATTAGGTAGTTTACCGGTCTACATTCAAAAGTGTAGGCTGACATTCCAAAATGATTTGTTACTCTATCACACGATCTGCAACCATGAGTATCCATGTGGAATTTCCGAATCATGTACAACAATTTGCTCGTGGTTATGTTTCCCCTCAGAGTGTGGTAACTTACTCATCCGTGGTCCCAATGTAAAGTGGCATCCAGGGGTTATGCAGTGTTTATACATGCAAGCAACTCATCATATAATTGAAGTGAATAAAGAAGGTATTACTGAATCAGACGATTGACGCTTATTGGGATTAAGCTCCCCTTGGATCTGGCCTCAGTTGCTCAATGTAGAAGTATTTTTGAGATTCAGACGGAACCGTATACCAATCTGATTTGGTTAAGTAATAATTTGACAATCTGAATTTCCTACTGTATAGAACAAACTTCATTATCGGTTCGTTATGTCCCGTTCTTATGATCTTCGTCTAGTAGTCACAGATGGATGTGGCCCACTGCCCACTCACTAGCACGTCAACCGGATTCTGACCAGAAGGTTGTTGTCACACACACACACACACACACGTGCAATTACCCGATTCCATTACAAAGAGGTTTATAATGTCATAGGACGAACACCGTACATATTTGTTTGCATCATCTGTACTCAAGTAGACACAGTTACAGGTGATGTTTCGCTTCCTGTTTCGTTCTCATAAGAATCCAACAATATGATGCGTTTTTGTCCAAGTTGAGAGTCGAACTTCGACCACCAACATTGCATGGCATATACACTGACCGCCACCTACTTTATCACATGAGATATGCAATCAGGTCGTCGATTCATCGAACAGTGTGTGTGGGGGGTATCACAAGATGTCAATCAAGTCCGACAGACAAGAAAGCATCTGTCGCATCCCCATAGACTTTCCAGTCGGCCCCTTTCGAAAAGAAGCACTAGACTCGAGTTTCGCTCTCATTAGAGCTCGTCAGTAGTGCATACCATCACCACTGCCGGGACTTGAACCACGGACATGTTGTTCATGAGGCAACCGTGTTTACCACTGCGCCATTGACCTCACGTTAGGCACGACCGAATTATCATATGTGAACGCTCAACCACTCTCGCTTGTGAGTAATGATCAGGTTGCCCGATCGTCTCGAAATGGAGACACAGTTACCGTCTGTTAACTCCAATCGATAACCCCGCGATTAGGACTTCCTAGACAGGTCGAAATCTCCGATCTCATTGAACCTGCTAGGCGATATCCCCGACTACTCATCAGTAATCTAAAATATATCGACTAGCAGGTTCAATGAGATCGGAGATTTCGACCTGTCTAGGAAGTCCTAATCGCGGGGTTATCGATTGGAGTTAACAGACGGTAACTGTGTCTCCATTTCGAGACGATCGGGCAACCTGATCATTACTCACAAGCGAGAGTGGTTGAGCGTTCACATATGATAATTCGGTCGTGCCTAACGTGAGGTCAATGGCGCAGTGGTAAACACGGTTGCCTCATGAACATGTCCGTGGTTCAAGTCCCGGCAGTGGCGATGATATGCACTACTGACGAGCTCTAATGAGAGCGAAACTCGAGTCTAGTGCTTCTTTTCGAAAGGGGCCGACTGGAAAGTCTATGGGGATGCGACAGCTGCGATCAATTGTGAGTGATGTTCAACTTCAAAATTAACCAAATCCCCGACTACTCATCAGTAATCTAAGAAAGCATCTGACAGAAAAAGTACTCGTATATTCATATTACAAAACACACCAAACATGCTATTGTCTCATCTAGAAGAAAAAAGAACTCTGTTGGCATTGCACAAGGAAACAGACTTCAGTTCCAAAGATATCTGAATGGAAAACCAAACCCGGATGCGAATGCTAGTCACATCACCAACAGAGTATAAACATGGTGCAAACGCAGTACCGCCACAGTATAAACGCTTAGTCATAGTGGACGAAAATGGTCCACTTCTCTAAGTTTTTTCTCATTCCGAGTTAACTTCTCGCGACCGCTTCTTAGATTACCAATGGCATGTTTGGCCTCTGGCCAAAGATTTTTAGCTTGTGGCTACAAATCCCTAGTCCGCACTTAACGATCCTAACATGTGGTCATAGTTACCACGTTAGATCTGGTCACTTCTAAGATATGACTCACTATCTGATGGATGAACGTTCAGTCTTCGATCTTGAAAGATATTTAGAAGTTGAAACTTGGCCGGTTCAGTTAAACCAAAATCCATCATCAATACAAACGACTACGGAGGTTAGTCTAACGCTACAGCGCATTAGCAAGTGTACCCATGTTCCACATGAACGTAAAAGATACCCTAGTTTCGGTAGACACGTCTGAGTCAGTCAGCCGACAACACACAACAAACGCGTAGCACGAATGCACTCTCATTTCATGTGACCTTTTGGATAGTCAGTACTAATTAAGCTGATGATCAGAGGCTAAAACCAAAGAGCTTTAGAGGGAGTAAAGTTGAATTATGATGGGAAATCAAGAAATAATTAGCAGTTTACTATGGCTATGCCCACTAAGATTAGGCGTTTAAACAAGAATATTGTTGCGCTTTATACTCACCCCGTTGAGGTCTAGCAACTCACACATACACCAGTCATAGTAACTACCCAACACAATCGATGTTCTTGGGATCGCTGATTAGGAGAGCAAGAATTTGGTTCTGAATGGTAATCTTGCCATATCAGACCTCATACAGGTGGATGAGACCTGGTAAGTTCATACAAGAATCGAAGAAGCTATACAGTATTGTTGAGTTGAGAATATACATCTTGATAAATTATGATAACCATTTCGATGCAGTATATGGAAATAGTTGCTGTAAACTTGTAATCCGAGATGGACTACGTCCATCTGCACGATATTAAATAGCCGCGTATCAAATATATCTTTCTTCACCTTGTCCAATGTTCACCAAATGGACGGAAACAATAACACACTTCTATTTACCGAGTGTCAGAATACATAACTAGCTGATGGAAAAACCGACTATATGTATTCTACTGTTAACCAGTAATGAACTATTGTTCTAAGTCAATTTTTCTTCACAAACGATTTGATATAGTTATGGTGGTAAACACCGTTTGAGTTAGTCACGTTTCAAACTGCACATCCATGGCTGGCCTCCGAAACGCACATCCAAACCTGAATGACAACTATTGGTGGATGATTGAGAGTATCTCATTTTTCCTACGTGGTTGTACACGATAGACTTGGGCAGATGATTTATGTTGAAGAAGGATGTGCAAAAATTCATGCACGCCCCATGGGGATGAAATCCAAGGTTTTAGTTACGTGTGTACCGCATGGCCTAGATAATAGGGGGATGGAGAGAAACATAGTGGTGAACTATTTTTCAAAGTGCACGACAGACTCCCCTAGGTTCATCGGTTGTGGCAATCGACGCTACTGATGATACCACACTCCTGACGATGATGGTGATGATGATGATGATGATGATGATGCTTATGTAATCAATTGGCCCTTGGCTGTTTCCTATATTGGAACACTCGGTGCGGTCTGGGATTCACGACGATGTTAGTGATGATTACCTCAATCCAGACATGTGTGTAAAGGTGTGTACTTCTGGAAAACCAGTCCCACAAGTTAGCATTTTCAGAAATTGTTTAACCTACTAACCAGCACACACGTATATTGTACACTGCCAGTGAGAAATCAAGTGTATCAGCAACCTGTCGACCGGCTTGTTAGTTGACAGGCACGAATGTTCGCGGTCGAGGTCATACACGTGAAATGTGAGATAGAAAGGGATGAGGAGAAGAAGGATATACTAAAGCCCGACATTCAGACTACTTGAAACCAACCCAACAAAAAATGCACATGCCAGGTGGGAATCGTAAACAGGTCAACTGAAACGAATCACGTTTAGTGGTTCGACCTAAGGTTTAAATATGTAGAGGCACATATGGTGTTGTGGGGAAGTAAGTATGGAGAGAAAATTATTTAACTCTCATGATAAGTTCTCCAGGGATGTAACCAAGCATTGCGTTGGACAAGTTTAGCGGGAGTAGAAGAGAACGAACTAAGAGATATGATATACTATCTTATCATTGATGTTACGTAAATAAGAAAAAGGACATCCAGTGTCAGTTTTGCACTATGAAATATACATAAAATAACCAGTAAGTCAACGAAAACAAGAAGTGCGCGGAGAACAGAAAAGTGAAAATTCTCTGTCTTCTGTCGTTAATGCTATGATTTTTGTAAGTTCCCTTAGAAACCGATGAAGACAGCCATGACAAAGAACAATGACAACAGTTCCGTTACTGACCATCGCTTATGGTGAGAGCTTGCAATGTATCTAGTTAACGAATTCTAGCCAGGAAGATCAGACAAACACGACACCAGATTATCCATACTTCTAAACCAAGTCACAGACTGTTCACATTGTTGTTGTTGTCAGCCCCACTAAATACGTATTAACAAAAGACTTGAAATGGTGGACGCTGAGTAAGGCAGGTATAAGACATACCTGAACCATCCGAAATGAGGTTACTTCGTGTAACAAGAAGCTGTTTAGGTTTAATAAAAGACATTGTACTTCGTTGTTAGTGTTATCACACATAGATCACGTCATACAGATAACGTTTGTCAAAAACAGATGACCTTGAGACATTGTAAGCGTTGGATGGCCAGTTTCTATAGCCGCAGACAGCATCACATGTACGATCATGTTTTACACACTACCCTTTTAACGAAGGATTACACCAGAGCTGGCGAATGTTAACCAAGCATTGGGGATAATCAAATAATTTTTCCTTACCAACACCCACACCAATTGTGATTCAACCTCATAGTAAACAAACTTATCCCCTAATAAGTAGTTTGGCAGATTTACGAATTTAGATGAGACCCAACTGTGAAAAGTCAGGTGTTTCTGTCGCTGGTTCGAATCCAGTCGAAGCCCTGACTTTTCACAGTTGGGTCTCATCTAAACTTATCCCCTATTATTACCACTCAGGGTGAGTGCAGACACAGATCTTTATCGTTCTTGCAGAAGTGACATCGCAGTGACCTTTGTTGCGTAGCAAAGGACCTAGTGTTTTACACGTGGAACAGCCGATACAACTCACTTGAATTGAAAAAAAAGAACGAGGATCGGGATTTAGACTTCATCCCTGTCAAAGATACACAATAGTGAGGAGCTCAGAAATCAGCGAGCAAAGTTCGCCATTCCAGTGATTCTGTTCAGAGGGAGCCAAACGAAGAGTGTATTTGAGTTGGAAAACTACTGACACATGCGATTGGTGTCCAGTTCATATATATATATATATATATATATATATATATAGTTTGACTGGAACTAGAACGCTTAACGAAGACAAAAAATTCAGCATGTATCCGAAGATTACACTTGTAATAATTAGTTTGAAAACACAACGTTACGAGCAAGCTGTAATAATTAACTGCCCAACCAAACTGGGTGGTCTTCCACGAGAGTGTTGTACATTGTGAGTTGCTCGTAATGTTGTGTTCTTCTCAAACAATTCATCAAGAACTCGTTAAACACGCCACTCAAATTGTTTGACCCCGTCCGTACTAAATGTTATGTAGGCAGTATTTTTATATTTTAAACTTAACTCACGATAACTGGTTTGGTTTTCTAACAATCCGTGTTGATTATTGTTCAGCCCCAAATCCAGATTAATTCATTAGTCTTTGCCCTGTTAATTTTCGGACTAACACGTTGGCCATCTCCTGAGTTCTGATAGTTGATGGCTTAAGTTCGAGTCCGGCCGTCTCTCTACCTAGAGCCGCATTAGTCGAGCTCTGACATGTAAATCACGCACAATAGCATTAAATTAGAATATACTGCAACGCGAAAACAGATGTGCATGAACGTGGACATGCCTTGGTCCACAAAAGTTATACGTTCAGCCCACCACACGTCTCTTTGGTTATCACGGATAACCAATGCGTCCAGTCAACCACTCCATCCACAGTGGTTCTGCGACAAATAATGCTATTCCAACGACGTCAGATGTGCTGCTGGCCTCATTACTTCATATCGCGGTCTTTCCAGTTTGCACTCTCAAACGAACGTCTAACAAACGGTGCAGACGTACGCGTCAATTTTGAGCTACATGTGCAAAACGCGCACGCCCCAAACGCGGTCCCACGAGATACAGATAGCCCAAGTCGGAGCAACGCCACTGTGCCCAGCCCATGTGTCGGTCAGGTCAGCAATTTCGATGGACATGGAAATGAAGACGTGATGGACGGCCGCCCAGTCAGTTCCCCTGAGGTCATACAGTTGTGCATAATCAAATCATTGAATCCTGTCCGCGACAAGAGCGAAAATTGCCACCCCTTTCGCATGATTGATCAATAGAGGGGTTCGATTAACTCGGCCACATATCAGCGGAAATATGGTGGCGTTGCTCTAACCTCATTAAGATATTCAAGCAGAAGAACAAGTCTCTGAAATTTACAACCTAACAAACACAGGAATTTGCTCCACTTCTCGAAATGAGAGAAAACGTAACTGGCGCTAATTGTATTGAATATATTCACCTTAACACCCTTCATTCAAGAAATAATTTTCACCTGTTCGGACCAGTAAGCTGAATTACAAATTCACAGATTGAGAAGTGTGAAAACGGTATACTTAAAAGAACATGGGAGAACGCCGGGCGAAAATGCGAGAAATCCGTTGCTTGAGTCACAACCGCACCCTATATACAGGCCTGGCCTGGCCTCAACTGATGAAGGCATATACAAATGTTCGTTGTGTAGGGCTACTGACGAAATCAAACGCGCCACATTGAAATCAGTTCACAGTTTCCAACCTGTCTAATAAGTGGAAAAATTAAAAAAAATATTGGCTTGGTTTATAGATAGTTCAGCTGCATAAAGAGACTTTTATAATAGGTACGCCTACCTCTTTCACAAGATGCGAGTTTCTGCATTGGTACTGTTTCACTTCGCAGTCATGACTACTCTGTATGGTAATCCGGAATAAAATAAGCAATACCAGCATAAACATGTGAAGAGGTTTGGTCAGAATGACCCGCTAAAAGGCGTGACTATGCATTCGGAAGAGAACGTACAACATGTTTAGCTCAACGATTATGATCCGAAAGTATACAATCTGAAAAACACCATCCCGTTAAAGCAACGACTTGTTTGGTCTTAGATACATGTCACTTTCTGTGACAACTTTTGACGACAGACCTGGCCGTTGTAGATATCCTACCACGAATACCCAGTACATAATCATACCAGCGATAAAACTGTCAATTCATGTTTAAATGACAGGCAGTCTAACTGCTAACAGAAGCTAACGTGAGCAACTGAGACTTGCGATCTGCCTTCAATACGAGAGAGAATGAACGCAAGGATATTAAATTAAGGTCGTTTTGATCACATCACATGTCAGTCGTCTTAGCTTCATCCATTCGGATTGTTAGCAACAATCAATTCACCGATCAGGCTAGTTTAAAAGGAAGGGACGAGCATTTACTGGTCAATGCTTACGATTTATGGTAAACAGTGTCCGATTATAATAGAATGTACGAAGAAAATTCGAAAAGTAATGTTAATTTGAAAGAAAACATTCAGAGCGGAAGTTCGTTGATTACATGGTTGCGTCGGAATATTCTTAGTTATGCCACCATTGTTGTTGCCTTGTATCTGTTTGTTGTCTTAAAAATAAGACTGTCAATCGACGGTATTGATGGTTTGTTGTGTGACTGAGTAAAACAGTCTAAAGATTTATAAAGATATGGCGACCAAGTTAATGTCACTTTCCAGAAACAGAATACCAAATAGCCAAAAGTAGAAGAACATATCAACTCTAATAAAACTCAATGAATTCAGTATGAATCAGAACCTACCGTTTTGTTTCTGAATATAAAACACCGGAGTTCAGTCTATCCCTATCAATGCCGTCATACTGCGTTAAGTACCTTTCCGTATCTCGAACCTCTCACCCTCCTCCTTTCAGATCCCCACCATGTGATTACAAGATTGTCGCTTCCACAGTTTATGTGTGTGTTCTGGAAGCCTATTACAAGTGTATAAATGTACTGCTGCAGTAAGTCCAAGAGATTTCTAACTGTCCTGTTGTGCATTTCAGTTTACCATGGCAATCTGAATAACACAAGCGAACAATCGAGACTGTAAGCCAGTAGATTTCAACAACATGGGCTCCGCCAACAACCAGTTGCATCACACTCAAGGTACATTGAAAGAACATACCAATTAGTCTTCAATAACTGACTGTTGGCAACGCTGATTACTAACCACACAACTGAAAAGTTACGACTTTTGTTTTGATTTGGGCAATCAAGTAGACATCAGTGTACATCCGACACAGCATATCTGGTGATGTGTAAATTGATAAACTCCCCTTATAACCGTTTCACTTCCCAGGTATCCGCAAAACAACCGAAAAATGTGACTGACTTCACGATCATTGAGTACGGGCCTCTTGTTTATCCCATAAGATTATTTTTCAATGTTGACTTGTGCTATTTTTTTCAAAGTATATGTTGCCCGTCAAGGTGTTTATCACATTTTTAAATCATGCATTTATTTTTCGAATCCTGCTCAATTGGCTCCAAAATTTCCGCATAAGGCTTAGACTAATTATTAACTGACTTACACAATACCGATTACTACATTAATCCCGATTTAGGTGAATAGATGAGTTGTAGTCGTGCGTCATCACACTGCAGAGCTTTATTTCCATAAAATCAACGCACCATGTTTCAAATGGAAATTACATTAGTTGGACGGAATGTGATGCTTATGTGGTTGAAAACAACCTCAGGATTTCTAACACGGAACTTCATGCTTGATATACGATTCAGTGTATACCAGAGAACATCGACCGAAAAAGTGTATTATTCGACTGACATAGGGGCCCTCTCTTTACGGGTACTGAAATACGCGGGACGACCACCTATACACTTCCTTAACATTCGCGCGTAATGAGCTCATCAAACAGACTGAACGGAAAAGAACTCTGAAATCAAGTGTGTGTGTGTGTGTGTGTGTCTAACCATTACTGCGACTCACATATAAATATATTATGAAAGCAGTGTCTTGAAATGTCAATCGGACTCATGTGTCAGACACGATGGGTGTTCCAACTGTTGCGTTTTGAGTTTATGACTCATCTGTGAGGCTAAGGTAAGCAGCCGGTTGAAGGTGATCGGCCGAAACGGCCATTTACACGGGCTTGGCAATGTGACAACCGCAGAGGAAGAAACGCATGTCTGCGAAGCCGGGAGCACAGATGAAATGACTGCTAATCTCGATTTCAATTTCAGCACAGAAATACAGGATCTGTCTTATGGTACACTGACTATTTGAGTCGTGCTAACGGTTAATGGAAGCTTGGAAAACAAAATGAAATAGGCTGACGAGAAGCTTTGATTTTGTTGATCAGCCATTTTGCTTTGAATTGTTCCCCAGTCTCTCTCACACATAATGACATCACTGGCTCAGGTGTAAATCAAAAGGCACATCTCACCTCGAACAAGGACGATTTATGCTTTTGGGATCATACGACGGCAGTAGGTGAGTTATGTCTCTGTGACTGTCGGAGTCGCAGCACGAATTCCAACGGGTCGTGGAGAAGGGGGGATTCAGTTTGACAGGAATGAGTTAAAGGTCGTGACTCGTGTACGCTATTATGTTGCGTTCATAGAAATGATTGGCATTTTTTCTAACCCTTGTCCAAACAGCTGAGCTCCGGCAGATTTGTTACGCATAAACGGAGAATGATGCTGAATGAACGGAGATTGGTTACGTCTTCTCTGTCTCGCCACGTATGCTCATCACACACCAACCAGACTAGCGGAAATGAATCAAGTTGTCTCTTCGTGCTAACTGTGGTCTGTTTTATGCGTCTGTGTACGTGTGTGTGTGTGTGCCCACCATGGAGTAAATCAAAACGGACTCGTATTGGGGAAAAGACTCGATATTAAACTAACTAATAGTCACGACCTGTGGCAGAGAACTGAACGGTGCTTGGCAATCTGTTCCTAATGCCAGCTGACGTGAATGATTGGCGGGATGGGCAAGTTAAGTCACGATGGGAAAAGCATGTACAATTCCACATACGGGGTGAACTAAACAGTAAGAGCCATGCGAGGATGTTCGTGATCAATGCGGAACAAACTGGCATATCATCTTAAAAGATTACTGATCCAGAGTTTAACCTAGCCGTGGTAGGGTGTTAGTGTGAGATGTGTGAGTTCTTGATGAAGTAACTGGTTCTCTTGCACACTTCCTGAAGCAGCCAATGTGTGTGTGTGTGTGTGTGTGTGTGTTAACGCCCCCTCCTCGCAGTCTGGCGACGGGAGTTCGTGTCAAGTTTTGGACACAGTAATCAGTCAAATTCCAATTTTTAGTAACCTAATTATCAATCTCGACGTGAAGTTCTGTTGCAGAAGCACTTATTCTATTTGGTATGTCTACCACCTCCTAATGACATACAAGTCTACTTGTGCGTAAGAATTTGCGTTTGAGACAGAGACCAAGATACACGACCAAGATACACACACCTGCTATGGAGACAGGGTGGGGAGATTGAAGTTATCGGAATTACTGTGTGAACTGGAAAGGGAGGGGGATTGGAGCAAGATAATTAATCAAACTAAAACAGTTTGCCTAGAATGACAAAACTCAACTCCCAATCGTTCTCCCGTCCATCATTCAGTCAGCTTACTGACGCGACTGAGCGACAAGAATATGGTATTATTTTGAAGAACTACTGTCTATCCACATATATAATTAATCCATCCCCAATAAACATTTCATAAATGCGACGTTTTCAATTTACATAGTTTGGTTAGTACTTGCAGATCTCCACAATAGAAAAAACCTGTACGAACGCGTGGCGCACACCAGCCGTCTCCCCACTCGACTAGGACCGCTTGTCGATTGACACCCAAACAGCATCACTGACCTTGTGGTTATGTCACTTAGAGGACAGTTCAACACTGATCCTGTTAACCTTCATTCAACCACGCCGAGCAGAGAATAGAAACAGATGCATCAGGCTGAAGCCTCAACACCGTACAGAGATTTCCAAGCCAGCAACCATCCGTGGATTATGATCACCGAAAAGTACCAGGACGGTGGAGGAGAAGAGTTGTAACCCATAGTGAACAAACATCTAGTCTGACTAATGCAGTCATGTTTTAGGTGCACTGAGCGTTCGTTAACCTGACCCGGTCAGAACGCTTGTTAGTATAAACACTCGTACAGTGTTGGAACCTAAGTGTAATGTAAATGTTTCCACTCTCATTGCCCTAATGTGAACTAACTGGTTTGGACAATTTCCGAGGCTATGGTGGGTCAGTATCGGAGAGACCTGTTTGGTTCTCTTGAACTGACTTCGAGTCACGGATACATTATATCGGAACACACAGAAATGATGGACATACTAACCGCTTTCGAAAAAAGAGAGCACTGACTGAGTATTGTAGTTGAATGTAAAAGCTGTGGTCAAACATCGGTGATGTTGAATTTATCTCGGCCGAACCTTCGATTACTCACCTATGAGTACTAGTTAAATGCTTCATCTGGATGGACTCTTCTGCTGAACTGCATGCAAATGGGGGTGGAGCAAATAACCTTTTCTGGTCTTAATATTGTGGTGCATTTCGTGTTTGGAGCAGAGCCGGATTTCAATACACACATTATCGTAAATCCTGATCGAAATTCCAATCTCCTCCTCAGATCGAACATAATAACATCCAATGATGAGAACAAACGGATGGACTGTCTCATATAAAACGGAACCTCGTTTCAGTGATAGCTAAATATTAGTTAGATGTTAGACTCTGTTAGGTTATCGAGAAGACAGACCAGCTTGTTGTAGCGTACTATACAATGTTGATTAAAACCAAAAGCTAAATCAACAATTACTATACATCGAAATGTTTAGAACAGTCGAACCAAACTAATCCCTCTCAAAACTACTGAGTCGGTGCACACAAACTATACACACACACACACGGACTGATTCGCCCTCCACCCTAATTTGATAACACTCGACTGTGTATATATGATTGTCATAACCTCCGAAAGTGTTTTGCATTCGGTAGGTTAGTGGTGACATGTGGTTCGCTTTTAATGACAAGTTTCATGTGCTGGTAACCTTAGATGGAATCCTAGATGTGTCTTCTCATTTGAGAGTGGACACAGTAAACGATGCATGAGAAAGATACCTGGCAGCAACATAATATTCAAACGTATGCAATATACATAATGAAAACGAGGAATCAAACGTTTCCAAATACAGACATTCAATCCCGATCCCGACTGGAACATCTGCACCAAATTATCTGATGAATTCAATAAAGCCGTGTCAGGAGTGCCCATATCCCCAAAGGACCAATTCTTAAGACTGACCGCTTCTGTGATCGACCCTGTGACCCCAACTTAGCTTGGTCCCAGCACGAGAGAACGCATGGTGAATATCACCGCAATTTTAATATCTTGACACACGTGATCTACGCAACTCGAATACAATCAACCTAATCATTTCATAGATAGCAACGGTTACTTCATGCTGTTGCTGTCATTATCCTACCGACTTTATACAATACTGTTACTATGACAACCGCAAATCAGCGGCGGATTATGAGCATCGCCTGATTTTCATGCCAGTAAAGTACCTTCCCCCAAAGGTACACAATACTTTGACATCAGTTCACTTGTCCAGTGCAGTCCGAAGTAATTGCCTGACAAACTACCCGAAATATTGATGCAGTACACGCACGAAATCGACTACACAAGGCTTTGACTGTAACAAATGATATGTTACTATGGTCTCGGGATTGAGACACCTAGACCGGTCGCTCGCCCTATCAATCAGCGTAGGCGTAGGGCATATACTGACCTGACATAAGGAACGGATTTAATATGGGCTTAGCGTCAAAACAAGATCATTCCATTTTCATAGGAATGTCTTCAGCTGGAAACAAGGCATAGTAGACTAAACTTTGCGAGGGCCTGTCCTTCAAGATAGTGCCAGAAAGAGACGGGCGGTAAATACATGAGAGGAGAAACGAACAGAGATGATGCAACTGGAAAAACATAACTGTAGATAGTGTACATTACACGACGTATATCAGCAATTTTACGGGTGGTAATCTCAAGCAGCGTACGAAAAAAAACAGATAGAGAACTCGTGCGTTCCTCTTTTTGTGGCACTGTGGGCAATACAATTAGCGACAGCATGAACCTCTTCGAAAAGGTGTAGAAAATGTGGAATCAACTGTATGACATCCAGTCGTACAGATGCATTGTACAAACAGTCATAATGGCCTTTTAGAGAACATCAAAATATGCCCCTGTTAGCAGTTTGTGTACTGTCGCGGAACAGGATGGATTGTCTTTCTCTTAAGCAGAAACTGCCCATCGGAAAAGACAACATTCGCTGATCTCATCAGTGATCGATCACTCACAGAGGACCACTGTGTATAGGAATACTAGTATTCATAGTTTAACCAACGTATGAAGGAGTACCCTACAATGCGCATACAGTGATGCGAAAGCATATCAGCAAGTCGCCTTCAAAGAACTACAACCGCGACACTTTGCACACGTTTATTGTAACCAGCTGGAACGAGGTATGTCAAGAAGTCTCTTAATGTGTTAGTGAACAAAAACGTTGGGTCATCGTAGACGACACACATTCGTTCGATTTCCCAATAAGAAATGTCTCCCAATGATAAACAGTTCACGTAATTTGTTCCGAGGTGTAATTGCTTAGTCGTTCCTTACAGGAGACAGAGCATTCCAATTAGATTTACATGGCAACGTGTCTATCGAACTCAGTCAACTTGTATCCCGTCAGTGTGAGATATCCTTTCAATTTGTGAGGCATCTAAATCACAAACGCAAATGTATTCAACGCACACACCACTACTAACAGCCATTGTTTATGCATTGGTTGTGTAGGACACAATAGCACAATGCTTTGCAAAGGTTTGTGTCTTCGTGGGTTCAGACTGATTATATCAAAATTACTCTTAAATCATTTAAGCGTTCTAGCATGAAGTTAACAGTTCTCAAGACAAGTGTCCTCCTCTGCATTTGACTTACCGTTGTCCAACGAGAAATCTGCACGCAATGTTTGTAATTCATCTATATGCACTGTGATCTGAAGGGGTTCATTAGCAGGTCCCTGACAGCTCACTAGACCACATTCCCAAGGTTGTGTTACCCAATAAGTGGGACGGCGCCTGTAGTTGATTGGAACTTCTACATTCAAGTACACTTTACAACCAAATCACTTTATTTTTACTTCTGCTGTCTGGATGGCGCATTCAAGTGTCTCGATACCACCGGTCCGTGTCCACAGGCTAACTCTAGCTGTCTCCCTATCTTCAAAGCGGTTTAATCTAAGTGGATCACACTGATGCGGGGTGGCGAACAGTTTCAATACCACACAGATGTGGTGAACATCGACTATACTCTACTGACAAACACACGGCCGTGCACAGTCGTGTGTTCTTTTCCGATCATACAATTCAGATCCATCTCCATAGTCCGTTCCGTCTACTGGAGTTCGCTAACTCAACCTGATTAGGAGACCTAGTAGAATGGGTCTCTGAGACAGTAGTAAAGCGGTTCTTTTTCCGTCTTCTGTTTCACTGTTTAGTTCGAACTATTTTACAGATATAGGACGTACTAAAACCACTCAAGCTGGCAACCGGGCTTACAAAACTTATAACAATGCTCCAACCTACATGAACTCGAGTTTTGCCTTTGTCAAAGCCCACCGGCAGTCCCTAGTGTGTCAGCAAGGCAATGTCACAGGTAGTCATGGTCGTTCTACAAGCCTGAGGTCCGGATATTATCTACTGATAAACACCAACTAGAATGAAGATCAGTTCCAGAGCTTCTTTCCTCAAATACTACCTGACAAGTTTAGCAGAACAAAGGAGCTGCTATCAACAATGACTGGGGTTCAGTGTGTAACATTAGAATTCCGGGATTATTCATTAACACATCGGGCCGTTCAGGTGATAGGATTATGAAACTACCTATTACTTCTCACGTTGCGTGTAAATGGAGCGCTATTATGACTTCTAGGCCAGTATGTAGTCGATGACTTTTTACCCACAAGTATGAGACCAGGGTTCAAATTTTTATTCGGACAAGGGTGCAAACCACTGAACACCTCAATAGGGAGGAACATATTCGAAGTCGGTGTCTTCCACGCAACTGATCGTGAGTTCGATTAACCATCTAATAAATTGTCAGGAACACTTATAAGCTATGGAAGAAAATAGCCCCATAACTGTTGACGAATTGCTCGTCTCTTCAGTTTCTGCGCGGTGTGACTGCCACACCCAAAAACAGTCACAATCCACTTTGCATTGTGGATGCGTCTGGCCTTTTTAACTCAGTAGCCCAACTAATTAGAATATGATTGATCTAATCTGCAGTAGTCCACTTACCGGATGATCATCGATCGATACTGACTGGCCTGCTTGAAATGTAATTAGCTGGACAACTGAATTTTCAAGCTCATTTTAACAGACGTGAGAGCGAATTGACGGTTATGATGATGATGTGTGTGTGTGCAGAAGGGGGTTTGGTGGCAGTGATCGAGGCACTGAGGGGAGTGGGAACAAGTCAATTTGGATTTCCGTGTGAGAAAATTTTTTCAAATTATGCTAAGGTTATGTAGTTGTGGTGCCAATTGGCCCCCGGGGCTTGAGACGATGTAACACAGTGGGGGTGGTCACACGCTGCTGGCAAACCAGCGAGCTAGTTCAGTCACATTTAACTGTTGCTTTGATACAACACCATGAAACGAACACACGCATATCGACCGTATCAGTTTAACTAACATGCAGTCATTGAAAATAATGAGTTCAGACAATGGTCACACTAACCATGTTCATTTTTTAGCTCAGACCATTTTTCTGTGGAAATACCAAGCTTATGATTAGGGTATGACAATGTCTACAAGAAACAGCTCGAGAGGGAGAGGAGGGGCGACTCAAATGAGCACCGTCGCTTAAGGCGAAGGCTCAGCCGAATCATGCAGGGAGCGCACAGACGTATGGGTGGGGAGAGGGAAGATTGAAGGACGGAAATTGAAGCGACCACACAGGGTAAGGTGGGGGTGAGATAGAGGACTGGCTGGGATGTGGGAACATACAACAATGGACACAGAAAATTGAATTTTAGGCGGGAAAATTATCAGCCTCCTTTCAATCCGGTTAAGAAGCAGGTTGGAGCAGACGCCGCCGCTAGGCGTTGGGTTGGTGAATAGACGATGTGGAACTGAGTGTACACAGGGCACTTAATATGCGTCAGTGTGTGTGTGTGTGTGTGTGTATACGTATGAATATGTATGGACATACGCACCGTTGCTTGTAATGAAGTGGTTATGATGAGAACAGTCTACTGTCACAGATTTTAACACCGGCACGTTGACTCGAAAACCACGATGAGAGAAGACGGGTAGTTGAAGTCAGTGTTGCCAGTGTAGGTGGTGTTCGGATTCGATTCCAGTTTTAAGGTTTCCCTACCCTGCAATTCTTTGTTACAGACGGAACCGCTTGACAAACGCTCATTTTGATAATCGCATAACACAGATGGATCAACAGTCGAAAGACAATATTGTGTGTGTGCTTGTGTGTGTGTGTGTGTGTGTGTGTGGAAAATATGGCTAACCAGTCAGCCCATATATGGATGGATGGACGATCAAGCGAAAATTGTCGTTTCTTCTGACAACTTTACACATTGTCCGCACGCGCGCACGCAAACATAGGCACACGAACAACACGGAGTGAGCCAGCAGCTAGCGAAGGAGCTGTTCAAATTTTGCCCTGCTTCAAAGCTCACCGCGATCCGCAAAAACGTTTAGGCTAATTGAATTGTAAATCAATTTAATTTCCATTTCCAATTGACGATAGATATACCCGAGTTGGACAGGTCTTGTTGGCTTTGCTGTCACGAGTGCGAATGAACACTGATCAAGTGTACTGGAAGATGTTGCTGGAGTGGACGCATCTTAAGTGTAGTTTTGTTGTTGTTCTAAATGTGATTGTTGTGGTTGAAATGAACAAAAACACTTGCAGTAACTCGAGAGAGTGCAAAAACGAAGGCCGGCGTTTTGATATCTTTGTTTGTTTGTTTGTTATGACACAGGTATGGCAACACTGCTTCGTCTTGGCCACTTTTAGGCAGACTATGAATTGAATTAGATAACTTAGTTTAAGCAATCAGGAGGGTTTGACAAACTAACTGAGGCACCGATGCACTCTAGAGAACAGACTTTGTGGTTTAATATGGTACTTGGAATTTGACCAACACATAATCTGCTGCTGTGCTATCAGGCAGCTGAGAACCACAGTAAGGGAGTTAGTCTCCTCAAGTATTCATTAGACGAATGAATTATAATGACGACGAACTTCCAGAGTTAAAGTTTGTTAGGACAGCTACGTCATAATGATCATACCCAATACAAACAGCAATATCGTATTGGTGATCTGTGTTCAGACACTAGTCCAGTTTGATGATTGTTTCCTAATTGCATGGGTGCTCCGATCTTCTTACAAATAACCTTCAGTCTAACAGACTCGTCCCACTTAGGATGTCGTCAGTTATATCGGTGTTTTGCTCATCACTGCACATAAGGGACTTCACATCCAAGCAGCTGTCCCCAGAAATCGCAAAGAATGACTGTGGAGATGGAATCGAAAGAACAATTTCTCAGAAAGTTGCTGTTTAACTATGCGATTATACTAAGTCTGCAAACGCGGATGGAAAAATCCTCCGCAGAAGTAATAACGGGTCGAAGACCTCTCAAACTATTTAGCACCGTTCGCTTAACGTTAACTACTAACCACTGGATTGAAAGTCTCACTAAAACGGGTGACATGATGCAGAACCAAGGATACATCACTGTAAGTTAACCTATATGTATGGATCAATATATGAAAGAAAGAAAAAACAACTGAGTCGCGTGATAAACACACTGTGATCTATGATGACCGAGTGGAGTCGTCGTGTCTGTTAAACTAACCCGCCCAATCAACGTGATTCGTGTATCTACTAATGAACAAACAAGGAAAATCTCAAGTTTCAAAACTGATCGGAAACATTCAACATGAGGAAGAAAACGAATTAACAAGAGGATACATATACTCCACATACAAAAATCTGTTGGCGTTGTATACGGCATACCGACGAAGTAAGCACGATGTTAATGTCGACGCACTTGGGGAACGAAATCAAGTGTTAACAACCTCGAAAGAACACTGAGTACTTGCTAGAAATATGACTTCACTGGTTTCCCAACAGAAATGCATTGCTCCCGTACACGAAGACGATGGTTTTGTCATTATACCCGGAAGGTCGGCCTGGACGGTTCAATCGGATGTAAACCGACTTGCTATCAATACGTTCTTCATAGATGAAAGACGTAGCCGAATTTTGGTTATCGGATGTCAAAATGGCACATCTCTAAATGCGGAGAAACAACTGGACTTTCACGTTTTTTGCAATGTTTACCCACCGCATGCAGTCACACACACACACACACACATCACGGATGCTAGGCCGGAAGTTCAAAAGCTGTTAATTAATCACGTTATTCTATAAAATAGCAGATGACATTATGTCTGGATCGTAACTTCGCAAAATGTTGAATACAAAGTTTCGGATTCCTGAGGTACCGGCTCGGTCATCGGTTGAAAGATGTAGACCAAGGTAGCGGCAGCAAACACTCGTATGCATGCAGACATGCGACCGCGTAACCGTGGCACAGTCAGTCAACATTTTTCAGTCACTATGTTTGTTTGTCTAATTCTGTTAAGGTTGATGTTGTTGTCATTCGTCTTATTGGAACAGAAGAGTGCCAGTAGTAGCTCACCTTCGTGCTCTTGCTGGCTGGTTCACGTTTGTGTACACCCCCAAAAGACACCGAAGTTTTACCGGAACCCACCGTTCCACACTCTGGTCGCAATGGTCCGGATACATTGGGCGACTACAATACTTCTAAAGAAGAATGATGAATGTTCACCTTAACATTGCCACTAGGAGCAAACAGCACACACACACACACACACACACACACACACACACAAGCACTGGGCCCGTGGCCTCAGACTAATGTAGACACACAACCCAGCGGTAGCCATCGTCATGGTGGCAATTGTTGTTGCTGTGTTATTCAGTGGTGCGTATACTCGATTGTCAGTAGATGATTGTGTGTTTATGTTTGGGAGGGGAAATGATTGAAACTGCCGATTGTTTCAACTATGCCGTCACATCCAAGTGGCACCTTGTGTCTAACAGTCTCAAGTTCGGGCCGTGTCTGTAGTTCAAATACTTCCACCAATTTGTGGCAGGCAACTTGTGTGCATACACACAATACGAATTCAAAGTAAGGTGCGTGATGTTTAAAGAAATAGTGTTTTCACGTCAAAATGCGCAGGTGCATGGGTACGTTTGTGCATCGAAATGCACACTCACACACACACACACCAATGTGTTTACGTGGAAGGTTTTAGTTACACTATGTAGCCGAACTGGCAATCGGTGCGGTCAAATGACCCATGGTTGTCAAGTTGGTCGGTTGGTAGCTCGGACCGTTCACACATCGGTACCTCTCCAGTTTGTACAAATTGGAACGGAACTGTTGCGCCCAAAAGTACTGACGCACTGACTACCTGGCATTCCACGTTGAGCCGACATCCTGGTTGTCAGTTCGATGGCATGACAGAGTTCGGCTAAGGGTATACCGTGATTGTGTATATGCATGTGCATGCAATGGATGGCTCCGGTACGCATCAGAAATTTGGCTAAAATGTTAACTCAGGCCCCGTAGTTACCCTTGAAAAGAGGGTGGTGATGGTGGTGGTGTGCACAGATTTGGATGGGAGATGAGGAAATAAACCACACAGTTCATTCCATCAGTCAAATTTACACACAAGATGAACTTAATCAGCGCGCACGTGTGTGCGGTTAGCTGTACAAGCTGACACAAACAAACTATAGGATTTGTACACATTGTGCACAATCGTATGTCTCTGATTTGTTTGAGGAGGGTTAAGCGTTATGTTATGTTGTCCGTTTGAACGAAACTAAACCACAATATGTAATTTACCGTGTACATACAAACACATGCAAACACATACATACACACACACATACCTACGCACAACAGATTTGATTTAGTTTGCATATAATCTTCTGCTTAGTATGGACGGTTGAATGACATTAGTGAAACATTGGAAAAATGTGCCAATTGGATTGCATGCTGTTAGAATAGGTCATATTTTGGTCTCAAGGCCGAACTTGTAATCGAAATGGTTCGCCGGTGCCAAAGACAGCGATTAACTTTGGTAAACATGTCATATTTAGAGTGAGGAGTGGATACTGAACTCTGAGCGAACGATATGATAACGCAGCGGAATCCCTATACAGCATTGAGTGAGATGTGCGAAGTGGATGAGTAGTGATCAAACGTGGGCACATTCTCTTGTCAGATGTCAATTTCATCGGGACGTTTTGGTGTTTACTAACCAGGATATCGGTTGGGAAAACAGTGCAACTAGGGCAAAGTCATAATAACTACTTATTGGTAAGTGATGCACTGATGAGAACGGACAGAAGTCAACCATATGGACTCAGAGATTTGGTCGTGTGGTCCATAGTAGCTTTAAACAGGTCAATTCACAATCATTCCTGCAGCTGAAGCAGGGTGCGAACTTTGTGTACACAAACTCTGTGTTATTTTGACAATGTACTAAACAACTTAAGGGTTTATTTCCCTCGAACAGTTCCCTAACCGGTAATCGCGGCTTTTGAGATGGGCCTCCGTTTTCCACCTTTGGTCATCGGCGTTTGTTAATGCTGACTACCAAATAGGTTGACAATCAACCAGTTAACGTACGCACTGTTCAACTTGTATCATTGACTGACTTACGGAAACACGAACATCGAGCATAGCGAGTAGGTGTGCACGTGGAGGACGGCCCAGCTTAGTAATAGAGCCCACTGAGTGAACATTCGAAAAGCCTGAGCGACCATAATACACCTCAAGGGGTATGCTTAAAGCCGATGGAGAACCCCACATGGATTAATGTTGGAGAATGAGGGGAAGTGTTAGCCATCCAAATCGACACAAAAATGACGATTAAATACTGATCCATGCGCCAACAAACGACCAGAAAAGGCTCAATCATGATGGCGGTGGTTTCTCTCATCTACTGAAAGCAGTCTACAGTAATGCAAATAGTCCCATTATGAATCGATTTTTAATACGGCGGTTCAGTAAAATAACCAAGTCCATTCGATGTTTATTAACAGACTCGATGGACTGATGAGGTAACCGGAACGCACAGGATTCTTTAGGGAAACGTCATTATGGATGACTGCACTCCGGTGAACTCGATAACAAACGAACGAAGAGTTTTGTAAAGTTCTTGCAAACAACAATTGGGAACTCAATGTGAAATTTATGCATACACTCATTCGTAGAGATCATACAATTCACTCGTCCGAGATTCGGATTGGCAGAGATACAAAACTGGAGATGGGCTGTTGCATAATCCCACTGTCTCCTTTTAATTTGATTTTGTTCAACGAACATCGACCAATGTAGCATGAAATCTAAGAGTTGTAGTGCACTCACAGACATGAATAGATTTATAATTAAGTAATCTGAAAATATTAAAAGGTTCAACCCTTATAATGTGACATGAGATTAGAGGGTACGTTCTATTTTTGAAGTTACCTAAACATTCGTCATAGCCAGAACTTCAACCAGTGGCCATACAACTGCTATCACTAGGATAACGTGATCTCAAACATGCAATTTAACTCTGTTCGATGATAGATTGAAGTACGCAGACGGTGAAGCTCAGAGTTAAGCGTAACGTTTTTCACATGCATGAGAAGTGTAGATGAGAATGATAACAAATCAGACTTTCGAGTTGTATCAGTAAATCGCTCAGAAAATAATAGGTTGTTCTAATATGTTATTTTACAATGTGAACTATTGGAACACTGTGAACAATCTGACATTCGATTGCACTTATCAGCTGGAGTTCGAGAAAACAACAAAACGTCTGAATTGGCTTGCAGAAGAAAGGAGCATTGGTGAACTGTTCCATCATTGTAATTCTCCATCCTTCCGACTATTAACTGGTAACCAGATGCGGACTGTGAAGTTAAATTGATCAACAAGAGACGGTTAAATGACCGCATTCTAAACAATTCTTATAGGATTGGTAATCTAATGTACACTCACTTAAATTTCAGTATGAAAACGATCGTAGTGTCCTGTTTGTGCACATTTACGAACAAACATTGCACTATGACGGGCTTCGTAACTAACTGAATTTGTTAAATAGAAACAGCGGATTGACGTTGCAACTAACAACTTTTGTATAAGGTACCGAAGCCTTTGTTTACGGGCCAAGCGTACTCATGAGCACTGCTGCCGTTTGCAGCGATCAAGTTGGCTGAAACGTGACTTAACTTGGAATGTTTTGTGTGTGTATTTGTGTATTAGACGAGGGTAGTAAGTCTTTCACATTGTTCGGAAGACGTAGTGTTGAACCGGACTGCTTGGAGGAATACAATTCGGACTGGCGTCCTCGAGTGCAACGAGCAGTTATTGCGCTGCCGAGAACGAAAGCGCGCGGTACGCAAAGAAACCATCAGTGCCATAGGTCGTGTTGACATGACTATATGGCGTTGCGATGTGTGAGGACGAGAATGCGCTGACCGCCTTGGATTAGTAGGTCATCAGCGTACCCAGAGTGCATTGTCAGCGAAAAGACAACGAGTACATTAGACTCAGGTAGGTCATATCAGCATATCCATTCCACTTTTAATTCTTGTATCAATCAAGGCCATGGTCGTTTAGCAACTAATCCGATCTTCTTTTCAGAAACGTGGGTGTTTGCAGTCTCCTGCCCATTCTTATCTTCAGCTTTGTTAGTGGATTGTACGATTGATGAGTTGCCTGTTCTTTTCGTAGTCCAGTCTGAATTTTGTTTCCCATCCTTATCCTCTCTAGAACGTACGAACAGGCACTCCTATACCAGCTTACCGTCGGCGTACAGTCGACGAATAGATTAGACTCTGGTAGGTCATATCAACATATCCATTCTATTCCAGTCAATGATTGTATCAACCAAGACTGTAGTCGTTTGGCAACCAATTCGATCCTCTTTTCAGAAACTTCGGTGTCTGCGGTATTCTACTCATTCCTCTCTGCAGCTTTGTTGGTGTATTGTATAATGAGTCGTTTGTCTGTTCTTTTCGTAGTCCAATCTGAATTTCGTTCTTCATTCTTATCCTCTCTGGAATGTAGTAACATACACTCGTATACTGAAATGCTTCATGTATTACATCTCACACATCTTCCTTCTCAGTTTACATCTCGTAATTGCAGTCTCTCTTTGACTCTGTTTGGCTTCCGAGAGATAAGGGTTTCCATTTCGTGCTAGCCATTCAATTGGCTAACCAGCATTGGCCGGCTGGACACAAAGGCCTCACTCGTTCACCTACTCGTCTTATTTCCTCTGGTTTACACTGGGTATGTGGTGTGTGGATGGAACCGCAAGTGGTGCAGCACAAGCCACTTAGGGTTTTGGTTTAAGGCGCAGGCTTCCTTTGGCTTCGGTCACTGTGACATGCTACTCCGTTTCGGATGCCGCTAACCAACCGTAATAGGTGACAAACAAGGTGAACATTTAGGCCGTTGAAAACTGAACACCAGTCGTTCTAAACTGAAACCGTCGAATTAAAAAAACAGCACTACGTGTAAGTTTCGTTCATCACCAGTCTGCATCTACTCCAGGACCGAATCCTAAGTTCTGCCTTCAGGCTTATGAGCAAGTAGGTCGACCAATGCGCCACTGACTTCACATTACGTGTGACCGAATCACCACATCCAACCATTCAGTCTTAATAGTTTGTGAATTACGCTCGGGCTGCCCAACTGTACTGATAACAGTTAGGACAACCGGTCCGTTGACTTCAATCGACGGTTCCGTGTTCACGACTTCACAGTCAGATTGAAATTATGAGGTTCAGTCTGCCGATTGATACTTGACAGATGCAATTGGAGTTCAGTCAAATTGCGATCTTTGACATTTTCACCAGTGCAAATTGGCTATAAAGTAACCAGCGTCAGTGATTTCATTCCCTCCGACCGATGCTTATGTGGCGGTTTAAGGTGATAACATGCCGAGTTGAACACAGTTCACGCGACGATAGTCATTTACTCGTGATCAACACGGATGCCTGAATTCCTTATAACTATCAAGAAAAGATTAAGTTCTAGTGCAGAAGATACGAGTTGATTTACAAGACCCTACTCTCTATTTGCAATCATATTTCACGTTGAAACTTTACGAATGTGTGGCTGAGTTGTAAACAAAAATAGGACTGTATGTGTGGTGTGTAACTTTTCCTGTCTAACATTAGTAATCGACCATGGTTCACATACGACTCCGCCAACCCAACGACGACACTCCGGTCAATGAGCACGATTGTCCATCACCTCCGTTGCTGTTTGAAGTCAATGATCAGGTTCATCACGAGACCTTCATCGAGTTACACGAACATGACCTGCAACTTCTAATTTACTGATAGTCGCCTTCAGTTCCTTTTGCTTAGAGATTTTTTGGTCACCGTACATCTTACGTTAGAGAGCTATGTATTCAGCGAAGCGTCTTGATGCTGCGAACAATTGGGTGACATTCTCACTACACGGTTCGACTATCTAAATCAGTGGATTTTTAGGATTCGAGTGAGTACACTTTTTGGCCTTCTTCGCCAATGACGCAGCGTTTAATCCTCCCTTCTCACTGTAACAAGTCAATGACTGAGGTTTTTGAAATAGCTTGATAACTTCGATCCCCGGTGGCCAATGACGAACCTGCCACCCATCGAATATAAAGTTCCGAGTGACCGTCCAAGCAGCCAATATGTCTTAATACTTTCTATAGACCTTATGGTCACATTTAGGATGATCAAGCAGTCGAGTGAATCCCGAACATTCGGAACAAAGGGATACGGATAAGTAACATTAAAAACAGTTTTACTAAATCCGATTGTTGTTTCCTTTGCGGAATAGTTGCTGGATAACTAGTTTTACGGGGGTCTAATAAACACTGTCTCAACCAGATGGGAGGTCACAATCAAAAAGACTCAAACTGGTCATAACGCACTCATTCTAAGACGCTTACGCTCACAAGAAAACTATCTTATGATCGGTTTTGTCCATGTTTGAGCCCATCTCGTAAAGTCAGCAGGATAGGAGACAATTCCATTGAACATTCTCGATCGCTGCGTGTAAAAAAGACTGATGACTTGAAATAATGCATTACGAAACCAATTTATTCGAAGAACTGATTTTGTGCTCTGCCTATATTACCAGGAATATCACAAAGATTGATCGTGACGTCTCTCACGCATGTGTGGATAGAGTTAAATTGAGCGAACCAATAATTATTCGGACGTAGGCAAGACCTGAATTGGATACGTCGGACTTGTAGGCTCTGACTGGGAGTATATAATTCTCATATCACTAGACGTTAGTCGCAAAATGAATGGCTGGACTTGGATTGATAGGATGGTAGCCACCGGAAGCTTTCACATGTATATGAATTACAAAACGAAATTCAATTGCGTACAGTTCCAACAAACTTGTTATTACGAAAGTCTGCACCACTTGTACTGCACATGGTAAGGACGAATCTTGTTCCACATGTCCCGACGGAGTTTATTCGCCAACAGTTATTCATGCTTCTCAAACCCTCACAACAAAACAATCTGTCGTGGCACATCACTGGTCCGTTGTAGCGTTTGAACTGGATTCACACAACCTTGTGCATAAATAGGAGCCCTTCTGGGAGCAACCATCGCACACTGTTAGAAACTGACCAACATTCCTATTGAAATGTCAACTGTTTATTTTATTATAATTATTTCAATAAACTGGAATTTGGGAACTTATAGGTAGACCGAACACAATAAAACTTACCGAATTCGGTGGCGCACGTTTTTGTGCACAAATCGATCACGTTTAGACGTCCACAACCAGAAGTAACATAACTTATTACGGAAATAAACGAACTTCAGAAAACTGTCGGCGAAACGTCCACAAAACCATTGAATAGTAAAGAATTATGGTTTAATCGAAACCGTGCATGAGGCTTACAAGTTGTAACATTACATCTAAATCACTAACGTAAGTAAGTCACATAAGCAAGGACCATACAAGTGAATCACTAGATTTCAGGGGAATTCAAACGATGAACAATCAAGTGAATATCTTTAGTAACAGACATTTAATTCTGGAATTCAAGTGTTCATTGAACTCAACACTTGAACGTCATAATTAAACAAAATGTTGAAATGTTTTTGATCTGAATACGAAGCACAACAATCAAATGAACACTAAGACAATCGCCCTGAGTAACCAAGTGTATTAGTATTATAAATTGAAAAAGGAATTAAGATAAACATCGTTTTTGATAAACCAAGAAAAGCTACCTGCTTGTAATCGGCAGTGACAGATGAAAGAGAAACGAGATCTGAAATAAGAGCTCGTCCTTTGACTACCGTTGTGCGACAGTCACGCTTCCGATTTTCATTACTGCTTGCTGATTACGTGAATGGATCACGTGACTTGCTATTCATATGTCATTCAACCAGAATGTACGTTGTAAGGTTCTATGTATGTGGCCCATCTTATGTATAACAGCTTAGACCGTGTCACCTGTGAACAGAAAGACATTGACCAATTACACACAAATGAGCACGTTCAACACTCCAAGTCTACCACGTGCTTTAAACATTAGTACAGTGAATGTACGTTAATGTTAGTGAGGACTTTTTAGAAGAGATTAAAAAGGACATCCCCAGTCTTCACACAAGCTTACAACTAGTTGAGTAGACACAGACCATCAGGTGAATTCATCCAACCTAAAACACAAGTCCGGAGCCGGTAGATAATTTCCATTCGGTGTATGTCAGTTCGGTATATGTTACTATCGATTAGTAAGGGACTACCAAACCTCGAGTTACAAGGTGAAGCGAAATGAATATGTCAAACCGTCACATCATTTTTTCTGTAGCAACTCAGATCATCATGCTGGTCGACTGTTAGCAGACCATTTGTCCGAGTTCTCATGAGACGTCCAGAAGAGCAGATTCCTACCAAGTCAAATGAATGTTAACCATCACAGTGTCCAATTAATCTTTTGTGTTTTTCATGTAATCAACCGTAGGAGCTCGCGAACTTAGAGAGACCGCTTATATTCAAGAGAGGACACATTCACGTAGGTACCTATATATATAAGTGGCTTTTCATACGATTCCAAATAAGGGTAACCCCTAACTTAATAGCACAAGTGATTCACCTCCCAACGTAACCGCTTGTTGAACGATAGTGGTACTATGTGATAGGACAACGAGTGAATCGCAATCCCCTGCGGAGGCCGACGTGACCATAATGACTGCAGCAATTTAGTGACGATTATTTAAATGCGAATTGGTGAATTAGTCGACCTTTTGACATCCCAAGATTCAATCAAATGTCCGATGAACTCCATTCTATACGTATGTTGTATTTCCACACTTTCCCCGATATTTGTTGGAGTGATGATTTGGAATTTATGAGGCTTTTGTAGTGTATTACACTGTTTCTGTGCAAACACACTTGCAAGCTCAATACCCAAAACATGTCACGCAAAAGATTATCTTTTTCCGAAACACATTAATTCGGATACGAATGAGCATACAGTGAGTTCCTCCGACATCGTAACTATGCTTGTTTTAAACAGATTATACCATTTTCACTAATAATAATCTATAAGAACCAGATGAATCGCCTTGCACACGATAACTTATGTTTGCTCACTAGACTTTGAAATTCATCCGCATCTCCTCAAAATTGCCGCCAATGAATTAAACGGGGTCTCAGAAAAGCAAAGCAACCTTTTCCCGTAACAAATTTGAACAGAGAAGTCA
>LUCH01000132.1:89864-101351 GCA_013368495.1 Paragonimus heterotremus | reverse complement strand
AGTGTGACACATAGTTGGACCATAAACACTAACAAATGTAGCACACTTACCACGACCAAGTCGAAGGCGCGGGCTGATGCCATGCGGTTCGCCTATCATCAAGGCGTTGATGCGATTGGCGAATGCGAAACAGACATTATGCTGCCAAGCACCGTCTGTCGAGTAACCTATCCAGTAGAAGGTGTACCCAGCACCTGCTTCCCGTAACTTACCTTGGTTCGCAAGCTTTGTTTCACTTAAGACTACATCATCGACCTCATAACGGCGCAGTTCTATCGCGATCAATGCGACGTGTTATTCTGATCGTCCTATAGCACTGTATCGACCTAGCAGCGTGTACACATACCATGTTCCAACAAAGAGCGTCTTGCGCCCCTGGGCCAATCTGATGCACACACGCATGCACGTAGTCAGGCTTTACAATTCCATTCCAGTGGTATATACGTCTGTTAGAATGAAACATTTCATGAGTCCGGTTTGAGTCATTGTGACGCGACACATCAGCAACTGAATCAGCCTACAGTATTTATTCTGCAGACGCGTGTTCTTTGCTGTTTATTCCCACTCATGCATTACCATAGTCAAGGAACGTTTTGTAAAATATTCAACGAAAATACTCATTGAATCTAGGAATTTGTCATCGGTTCTTCTTATGTTCGGATTTTCCTGAAAGGTCGTTTGAGGGAATGAAAATATTATCAACTTCCTGTGAAAGTAGACTCAAAACTCCTGCTTTAAAAAAGATGAGCTGTAGACAAAGGTGACAAAACTCCCGTCTAATTTTTTGTGATAGCGACTATTGAGAATTTGTGTTAGAGAACAGACCAGAGTGCAAATCTGGAAATAACCTTAAGTTTGATATTTGAAACTGACTATTTCATACACTGACCAGTTCTTCTGTAATTAGGATGAAGTCATACTGTGCGCATTACAAACCATCACTAGAAATTGTGATCAAATTTCTGTTCGGATGTCGTCAGTTTCCGATATACTCCGATTTGTCTGATGACGGTGATTTATTTACCACTTTCGATGAAGGTGGGTTCTGGCTCGTTTGCGCTTTTTTCAAAAACATTTTCTAAAACTGCAAAAATTTATCTTTCTCAGACTCGAAAACTTCTAGGTAACAATACAATGTAGTAAACTGCAACTGAAACGAAATCCATTTTCGTGTCTTTCACTTTTGAAAGTTTTATTAAAATTGTACAAAAAATCACATGAATTATTTAGATTATTTTTGGACAACTAGTTTAAACATGTTAATTACATATGTACTCGACAGCAAATCTTATCCCACGATCAACAAACAGCTTTGTTGATAGACTGCTGCCGAATTATACACAATTTGTACAGTATTTTAGAATGCAGATAACAGAGTGAAGCGTGGCACTTACATCTGGAAAATGATTAAAAAATATATCTTGAACTTGTAATACCAAAGTAGAGATGATTTCAACATACGGAATAGCTGATGACATCCGTGTTCAGATTTGCTCTTTGTGGTGGATGAGGCCAAAGAACACTTGAGTCTAATTTTGCCAGCATATCCCGTGTTAGATGTAAGCACTAGGACTGAGAATCGCGTAAGGACCATGACTTTGTATCGTAGACTTTTTAAGCCAGTTAATCAAATAACAGGTCATGATGATATACCATATTTGTGGAGGTGAGAACGGAGGAATGAAATAATACGATCTACCTCCGAAGAAGACAGACACTAAGGTGCTAGGTCAAAGGGAAACAGATAGGTTGATGCTAGTACTGGAAGATGATAATACACAAGAGTTGATGGTAATGTATGTTACACAAAATAAGGAAAACGGGCAGATGATGATGATGATGATGAAGGAACCAAAAAATATCGTTGAAATATCAAAAGGCAACATATCTGAAGAAGTGAACAGATTATATGACTGAATGACGGAGTGTTTAACCCACTGATATGGGAATTTGGTCTGTACAGGTGAGAAAGAAGTGACCATCACTCGGTTCTTCTTTGGCTATTTTTTGTAGACGTTTCGGCAACGTATCAGTCAGAAGAGTGCCAAAACAGTCATGACAGTACAATCTGCATCGCAGAAAGATCGCATCCCGATGGTCAACAGGGATGATGGTTTTCTTGAGTTCACAACAGCAGAGTTGCTAACCATGGGATTACCGGGAGCCCATTTGGATTGTGGGAGTTGGTTCACGATCATATCGTTCCAAGATCCAATAATTATAGTTGAACGTGAAACACTGTTCGGAATAACGCCTCGACAGCATAGCTTCTTACACCTAATAATTTACCGACCTGTCAGATAGAGCCACTACCTGATCGGAAACCACACTGATCCTGATAGAGTTGATAATAATGCCTAGGCCGACTGAACGAAAGTGTGGCTCGTACCATGGACGTGTGACCCGACATAACGATGTGATGTTTTGCCTCTCTTGCACTGATCAGAAGCACAAACAGAGATCCCAGATTTTCTGTAGAACTTTCTCCTGCTCCAATTCGGCGTGCTTGTACAAGTAGTGAACAACCTGGTAGACTTCCGTTTTCGTTGGCAGTCTTTACCGGTAGGCTTCCTGGTGAGGAGAAATCAAGTCTCCCCGTGTACAATTACCGAATCAGAAAATGACAGTAACATGATATTCTACTGACTGGTTTAATGAATAGTTCATACACGATCGGCTGATATGCTATACGGCTGAATTAAAAACGTTGCCGGTTTGAGACGTAAGTGGATTTTCGAAGCAGTGTACCACGCTGATCGCCAGAGAAATGCACAACCACGGAAGTGATATCGTAATTGTGAACGGAATACCGCTTTCAGATCAAAGTGAACTTTGACATGCAGGCGCCAAGAATATCGATTACTACCAGAAAGTTTTGAGGGTATTATACCTGTGCCCTTGAGCATGTGAGAGTGGACTACGGATCATTAAGTACAAACATATTAGCCCATTAGGTCTGGTACACGAACCGGAATAGACGATGTGAAAAAACAAGAGGCACCAGATTCCAGAAACTATACACAGTAGACAGGAATGTCACAGATCAATTCGTTTTACACGACAGCTGAAAAGTGTCTACATACAGAATAGACGAGTTGTCTGAAGGACGAATGACTCACGTGGTGTGTTAGCAACTATCTTATTATTGTATGCTTAACACACCTTCTGAACAATTCACCGCAGGAACCGTATTCACCCGAATGCAACATCTACCACATACAACGATATGAACCATACAGACAAAAATTGTCCACACCACACTGAAAATACCAATTTGAAATAACATCACATCAGCATCAATGTAAACACCACAACTGTCGTTCTATAGGAAGGGGGAATAAGTACAACTTAAAACTGAAATATAGCCTAGCAGCTAGCTGATTCTGCAGATCTATCTCCAACGAAGACTATTTAGTGGCTTGAGAGTGATCTACAGTTCGCTATAGTGAACAAAAATTTATCGGAGAATGGTGATTGTCCTTTATATCAAGACTTTCGTTACAGCTACCATCACTGTAATCCACTTGAAAAGGGAGTACTTAGGGCACAAACGGTTTCTTCCCTATGGTGGACTTTTCGTTATAACTGCTTTCGTTATAGTACGTGTTTGCACACATTTCAATAAATCAACTTGAACTATCACGGGTTTAAGGAATGTCTACTTCTTCTTACCATGTTGAATACAAAAAAAGTATTTGTCCATGTTAATGTACAAAGCAACACAAGTGTGTCTATCTTTGCTGACCTATCAATATAATATTGTGCAAATGTAAATTTCCCACAATCAATGGTTCTGTGGTGATTCAACTTTGAACAAAATGGGCCATGTGTTCCGCAACCTGGTCTGTGTATCTGTACATACATGTTTATGCGTGAATAAAATTTTCGCTGAAATCCATCCCAGTCGATCATGGTTTACCCCTATTCGGTGTTCTTTGTGAACCGGCCTATTCGCTCTCACCCGCCAGAGATTTGTTGTGAAACCATAATGTTTTCCTACGGATTACTGTTTGCACAGATGCCAATTTGGTACCGAAAAAATGTATGTCGGAACAGGGTTTGTGTTTTGATCATTTATTTCTGTATGCGTTTCCCGCTCCACCCTCTCATCTCAGTTCACCTTTGATGGTGATTAGAGTTTGACCGACGACTTTAGGTTCTGTACATCTTTAAACATTCAGACACGGAGATGACGCCTGCACACAGATACGGGAGCGCGCGTACACACACACACACACACACACACACACAGTTGGCTGATCTTAGGAAACACCTTTAGCACAGCTGTTGGTTATCGTGATGTGTGTGTGTGTGTGTGTGTGTGTGTGTGTAAAATATCACACCAGTATGTGTGCATTGATATACGACACATACTAAGAAATATTTCGGTCATTTTAGTTAAGGGGCTGCTATAAGAATTTTGTTCTAATGAGAATACGACCTTTAGAATCTCATTCGAACTAATCTAAAACCTCAGCTTTGATGGATGATTCTTTTGATGGATTGTTTTCACACCGTACTGATACGACTGGGAAACTTTTTATGTAAACGACAGACCATTTAAAATACATATTGCTAATGATTTAGTGTTGGATACAATGCTGTCTGAATCGGTAAATTCAGAGGATTTAATTATGCTTTCTCAATTTTACTGGTACACATCATCTAGTACGGCAACAAGGGAAAGCACTGTGCAGTTATTGTTGAATGATTTAATTGAAAGGAATGTGACGAAAGAATAAGGCGTTCGCTAGATGTTTACAAACAATCATAGGAGCAGTCAATCTTATTTACTATTAAAACCAGTTAGATTAACATACTGTGTTACAAAAACCGAAGTAACGAATCAATTGCATTGACTACTAGATGCCAGATGAATGAACGTTTGAAATGAGCGCTTAAACAAAGTGCTGTTTCGCCTTATGGCATCATCGGAGTAGTAGTCAGCACGCTGTCCATACAACCAGACCCGGCTAGAGATATACGCTATTTCAGTTCAATTTATGTTTCAAATGAGCTGGCTGAATATCTTGTTTGGATATTAAAACCGAGGTCAAATCGGTGACGAGGTATTCCAATCCATGGCTGTCAAAAATTGCGGGTGTGTAAAATTCTAATTGTTTCCTAATACCCAATCGATGCGATACTCTGTCGAGTTAATCACTGGCTCCATTCTTCCGGTTGATTGATTCACCAACAACTATGCGAGCATAGTTTGACTCCTTATCATTGAATTCAACCTACTTGTGGTTGCGGTCGGTAAGCGTCAACCAGCTGAAAATCGAATTCGTGAAAAACGACAGTCATTTGGAGTGATAATCAGGTTTTGCCCAATGAAGTGCTCCGAAACACATTCGGGGGTATAAACCAAATATCATTGTCCAAACCTTACAGTTTTAATCAATGTGAATTCTATCTCAACACAGTTCACCTCACTTTGAAAAAATTGTAGGGAAAAGTAGTTCAGTAAAGCATCAACCTTACTACTTAATTCAGACCTTCTCACGCCGCTTTTATAAATTGGAATTTCGGTCCATAACACATCTAGATTTTCTAGTATATGTCATATGCACTCTTGCCTGGTTCTATGTGCTGACCTGCGATGAACTGCTTGCAAATAACTATGATTTCATTCTACTCTTCAAATATGCGGGGAGGAAACTGGTATGGCTTAACCTCGGATCGAGTACGAATTATTGCCTTGACCATAAATGGGGATTTGGAGGTAGGGAGACGCCAGGGATCAGTGCAACATATTATAATGTTGACTTAATTCACACAGTTTCATATATTCTCAATGTCTGACTAGTGAAAAGCAACACATCAGGTGTCTAAGTGAAAACTTTAAAATTAAATTGGAAATGGAAACATTGTTGCACTGTGTGGAGCAATGAGGGTCAACTACCTTAGAAGCTTAAAACCGGCGACGGATGGGGAATCCACAAAGTTTTGCACTAACTCAAAGTGTGCTTATCGTGAACAGTTAGCAGAACCGGTGCTTGATGAACAGCTTGCTATCTACGATGAAGACATTTCATTGCTACAATAGAGATCAGGGATTTGGGTCGCGAATATGGGCAATTCTGCAGCAGGCTGTGAATTTCAGTATGCTTCTCAGGATCTCACACAAAATTGTCCACTGATGAGGGAAAAAAACTCGCCACCTGTCAAACCAAATTTTTGTAAGCAACCATTATTTCGAAGAGCTCCATCCAGTTTAACATTCATCTTCAGTAGCTATCCTGCTGAAAACCCTCTAAAACAATATTGAGACAGGCCTGTGTAATTGGAGTATGAGTCTTCAACTTCGTGCACATCAATGCCAATGAATGTTCGCAATCATTCCTTCACAAACCATAAGGGCTAGACGACGGTGGTCGGCGAGTTCATGTCTTAGATTATTGACTAGAAGAAGGTCAGACAAAATGACAGCTTCGCTAAACGCCGGCGAAGGTAATACAACTCGTGGAGTTTGGTTAGGCGATAGTTTGAAAGCAGTGCTGTGACAACATTAATTGGACCACAAAAAGGATTACGTTCAGTTTAGTTATTTCGAATAAAAAGTTGATGATCTTTTTACGAGTAACGTCAATCTATAAACAACTGCTAGTCCTACTGGTAATTGACACCTGCTTGGTACCCCCAGAGGTTTTATACGTTGACATGATGTGTCAGCAATGAGAATTTTAGGTCGAAAATCACACATTTGATTTGATGACTTGATAAGTCCTAATTAAAGAAGGACTATAATCTAGTGGTGCTTATCGAGATAGGCTGGACAGAAAATCTACCTGAACACAAAGGTTGCACGGACATTTCAGTGGTGTTCAACCTGAAACTAACCAAGTCCCTGATTATCCATCAATAGCGAAAACTGTCACAGACTTCTGACAATTTCTTAATGGCTGACACAATGAAATAGCAACATTCGCTCAAGTGATTGTTTACTGTCTGAGAATTATTCATAAGTGAAGATGACTAAGATTTTGCATGCGATGATGAGAAGCCATTGATACCATAGTCAAAATGGTTGCTTCATGAAAACGTACCTGGAGTTCTAATTTGGGTTATGACATGGATATGCATTACTGACGAGCTCTAACAAGAATAAAATCAGAGTCTAATGCCTATTTTTGAAAGGAACTGACTGGAAGCTCTACGGGAATAAGAAAACTACAATCATTTCCCGTACATAATTTGATCGCTTTACATTCGATGTATGGGTATGACATTGTATCATATACTGCGAGCGACTAAAGATGCCACTCATTGTTATAGTTGCTGACTTAAATGAACTTGGTGAAAATTCACCTTTTACGAAGGAAATTATTACAAAACTCGTCTGTTCTGTGTTGGTCGTTGGTTTTTCCTTTCTCGTCGCAGTTGAAAGAGAAGGTTGATTTAGAAAAAATTGTTGATTTTACACGACTCGGAATCGATTGGTAGCGTGTAATCAATTGGCTCGAGTCGTAGTGACAAATGTGAGCGACGAATCGTTGTCCATGAAAAGAATGGTTACTGTCAAATAACCTAATCGGTGCTAGTAAATCGGACCGTCCAGATATGAAAGCTTGGAGAGAACAGTGAAGAAAATAGTTTCATATGATACTAAATAGAATACCAATAAACAAGCCATATGTAACAAACCGCATTTGTGATTCCTCATGGAAACCTCAGTAGTATGAAACCAGTAGGCTGATTAGTATGCAGTGTCAACTGAAAACTAGGCGGCTTAGCCAACACAGTCCAAAATAATGTACTAGTCGAACCAAAAAACAAGGTCTCTATATAAGAACAATGACCGACTAAAGACAGTTTATACGTCTCATCCATAGAAAACAAGATCAGGATAAATTTGACAACGAGCGAGCTGTTCATTGGATAAGAGTACGGGTTGATAGGCTGGTAGGAGGCAGGAGATGGCCCTAGAAGTTGGCAAAATTTACTGAACCCTTGAAAACTACTCCCGTTCGCAGCCATCAGGAAAATATCATTGATATAACACAACAGTAATTGACCGGAAGCCGCAATTTATGAAGGAATTAATGAGGACGTTCGATAAACGTAACGAACGAATGAACAAACGTCAACTGCAGAACACGAAGTAAACAACGTGTCAATCAAGCGGTTATCGTCTTGATTGACCGAATATAGAAAGTTAACAATGTATTGAAATGTAGACTAGAAGAAACAGCGAACAGACGAAATCGTAAATTAGGAAGACTAATGTGGGACCGGCTACAACTTCAAAAGTGTTCAACAACCTGTGATCAAACAAGCCCAACACATTTCGAAAAAATAAACATGTCAGCAAACAGTCACAGTAGACAACAACTATCGTGTGTAGAGAAAAGTGCTTATTGAGGTAACTATGTGTGTTTAGCGCACCAAAACTGTTGTGCGTATGACATGGTTCCGAACATTGAATTACCTCGGCAAGCAGACACGGACGGACTTGAAGCAATGCTGATGCCCAGTCAGGTTTGTTGGCCAGGGTACGTCCGTAGGATGGAGGAATGAACGGATTCTCAAACAGCTGTTGTACGAACAAGTAAGAGGAGATAAGCGAAATTATTTTGGTCAAAAATTGAGATACTAGAATGTTATCCAGGTAAGTCTTTCGTGTTGTAATATCGATCTTAGACCTTGGAATTACTTGGTCTTAAACTGGACCGTATTGAGGAAAACGACCCCGACGGACGCTCGAGGGTTTAACGCGCTGTCATGAATTCAAGCACGCGGTACATAAAAAAACCACAAGTTCTATGGGTTATGGTGACATGACTGTATGGCGTTGAGATGGTTACGGTCATCATTGAGCCGTTTCGGATTACTAGGTCATCAATTTACTCCTAGTATATCGTCAGTAAAAAGACCATGAGTAACCTAAGCTCACATAGGTCGTGCCAGTTATATCTACGTTTTCGTCCGTATCAACCAACGACCGTAGTAGATTGATAGTTCACTTGCCCCACTATTCAGAACCCTTGTTATGTGTGGCCTTCTAGCCATGATTTTCTCTAGCTTTTTTGGAGGTATAGTATGATGAACATCTTGCTTGCTTTCCGTTCTAACTTCGGTTATTTGCTCCCCCTCTTCTCCCTTCTTGGAATGCACTAATATTTACTCATATAATGAACTACTTGTTGATTAGCTCCATCATCTTTCTTCCCAGCTTAGTCCTCATCAGTGTAGTCTACTTCTTGCTTCCGTGAGATTGCGATCTCACTTTTCTGCTTGCTTACCGTGTGACTAACCAGCAGTAGCCGGCGTTAGTACAAAGACCTCTACTCCAGCTGTTATTACTTGGAGTTCAGTACATATATATACTCTGTTGGTTAATATATATATATATATATATATATATATACATATTAACCAGCAGAGCATATATATGTAGTGAACCTCAAGTAATTATATATATATATATATATATATATATATATATATATATATGACACGTAAAACCACAAAGATTGACAAACGAGCCACAATGTGAGAAAAAGGAACTAATGTGTTGGGTGAAGGAAGGGACAAATGTAGAGGAATAAGGAAGAAAAAGTTACAACGATGCACACAGAGACTCACAACATAAGCCCCGATAACTTATATTCTTCGCCACATCAGACAGCCTCCTCAACCAAAGGTGTTCAGTGTCATTTAGACCCCAGCTAGGAAGCTGAAAACGCCCTACTAAAGCAAATTCTAAAGTGTGTGCATTGATACTTCGAAAACAAGTCATGCACTGACCACCAGACTGTCACTTCCCACCTAACCCCCAACTCGCGAACAAGGTATGATGTGGCAAACAATGAGTTGGCATTCATAAAATGTGGTCAAGCCAACGAAGCCTGTAAGACAAGATCGATGTGTTCAAAGGTCGATAGAGTTTATCCGTTCTGAAGACATGTCGACCAATTTCGTCGTTGCTGATAATGTTCTCCCACCACACACCGCCGATGGTCAAAAACGGATACTCTATGAACTTTCTCCGCGTGAATCGACCATGTTTCGTAGCCGTACAGTGGGACTACCCTTGCAGTGGCATTACACACCCGGCCTATCTTAGAAAGACTGAGATCGTGTTGACACCGTAGATGGTGTGAGCTGGCAAACGTCATCCGAGCCTTTACTGTGCGATCTGTAATCTCATCAGACATTCCACTAGCAATGATGCAGCTCCCAAGATAAGTAAACTTTCAGACTACTTCCAAATGCTCACTAACAATGGTGAGAGCAGGCCCAGAGTTCTGCCAGTCTTGTAACAGCACCTTGGACTTCGTACGTGCAAAGACTACCAAACTGAACAGCTGAAGCCTCCATTCTGTCTAAGATATTCTGGGCACTCTGTGAGCCCTCACAGATTAGGGCGGTGTCATTTACACACTTCATGTGTCGAAGTTGAGTGCGTGGGAGTAAATCCATACCATAATATTCGCACTCTAAGATTTCGTCTATGGCAAAGTTGAATAGGAATGGAAAGGCTGAACAACCCTGCCGTATGCCGCCTGGGATGCAGTTAAATATATATGATGCATCGCCATCAACCCTAACTCTTCCCGAAGGTTGGCAATAAATTGCTTTCAGGATGTTCACATACTACTCAGGCACATCGTTCCTTAAAAGACAGTCCCAGAATGCATCTTTGTCAACTGATTCGGAGGCCTCTATGATGTCCAGGAAGGCCACAGTTGCTGGCATTCCATATGAATAGCGGAGTTCAGGCATCTGGCGAAGTGTGAAGATTTGATGGATGTAGACACGGTCCTTGAAAACCCAGCTTGCTTCTCGCGGATATGTTGTTCACGCGTTTCGCCTAGTCAAAGAAGTACAATGGCTGCGAACGACTTTGATGTAATAGGGGCCAGGCTGATCCCTCTGTGATTTGTACACGATGTGTGTGAGCCTTTTTGAAAATGCGGACGGTGCTAGTTAAACCCCGGCCAGTTATAACAACCTCACTGATTGAGAGTTTCTGGAGCAGAACCGTCAGCTCTTTAAAACAGTCTACAAAAAGGGCAAGAGATACGTGTTACGTGAGTGTAACCGCAAATGGTTCAGCGCAAGCCACTTTTGATGTTGGTTATGCGCAGGCATATTTTAACTTCGGTCCTTTCACTGACGTTTAACTTTTTGTTCAAAATACCGGTGAATTAAACTTCTGTTCTTTGCTTCAGGATGAGCAGTCCTAACTTGGCTAGGTATTGCAATCTTTATGTATCCGTTTGTCACTTGAGTAACGTCCACAAGAAACAAGCTCTATACTTAACTTTCCTTCAACTAGGGTTGGCAGAGATCGAAACCAGCACACCTCATTCACAGTCAGCGACAGAATGAGCTGGGTGCGAAAAGCAGATTTAACCAGTATCAGCGGTCTATGGTAATAGCCGAGAGGGAACCGTTCTTTTCACTTATCGTAAACAATAGACGCGTTCGCACACAACAGATAACACTACCGACTACCCAACACCGGGTTCACTATGAGAA